>JANHFL010080909.1:0-12614 GCA_032468155.1 Oxyrhabdium leporinum
AGGTTCTGGCAGTTGAGACTGGAGGGAGGGGGGGTGGAAGGATAAATACTGGCAGTTGAGAATGGGGTGTGAATGGGGAAGGATAGGCTCTGTAAGGATGGTAGGAGTGGAGGATGGAAGAATTGTATTTCTTTGCAGTCACTGGCCAATAACGCTCTGTCTGAGAGCTGTTGAGGAGAATTGGGGGTTTATTTGCTTTATCTGTTTATCTTGAAAGAGGACTTGTATTGTCCCCTTCATTTATTCTCTAGCAGGGTTTATAAAAGAGAGGATGCACATGCCATCAGACTCAGTCCAGGTCATCTAATACACTCTTAAGGGCTTTTTCAAAAATCAAAAGGGCTGGGATCGACTTAATTTTGGGAAGAACATTCTGTAGGGAGAGCACCAGAACTGAGAAGGCACATGACCTGCGACCCATTAAATATACATCTGTAGCCATTTTGCAGTTCTTTCAAGAGAAATAGGCAAGTACAGTATGGTGGACGAAAAGCCATACTGTAATTTACTCTGCCAGATATTTCTCCAATTTACTCTGCCAGATATTTCTCCAATTCTGCTCAGTCACCTCTGCACCTCTGCACCACTTTTTCAATATAAATTGTGCCCATTTCTCTAGAGCTCTCCTGGCTTTCTTCAATGACACTATTTTTTTCTATGCAGTCTTGATTCCACCAAATGCATCAACAGAATTTGGTACAAGTTTCTACCAATATTGAAAAATAGCTAAAACTCTGAGTAGCATTCATTCAGTCAATCAGTTGGCTTTGTTTTGCCTTTGTTTGTTCATGCTTCGTAAATAGTATGGCAGGTACATGAACTCAGCAGAAATCAATAAAATTTTTGGTGGGCTGAATGAAAGCTATTCACTCAGAGCTTTGTTTCTGTGCGCATGCTGATTGTTTCACTCTTTACTTATTGATTACTAGTAGCTTAGATCAGGTTTTGCTTTTATTTAACTGCTTTTACATTGTTTAGGTTTAGTTTACAGTATTTATTTGCTTATTTATTTATCTTATTTACTTAATTTGGTTTACACCCAATATTTATTTATTTCCTTGTTTATTTATTTATCATATATAATATATTTGTTTAGTTTAGGATTAGTTTAGTTTAGTTTAGGATATAGAATCAAGGATGGAGACATTCCTGTACTATGCGGGGAAACTCCTGTTTGAGGTAAGAGATCCTCTGTTTTATTAATTCATTTACTTGTCAACTTGCGTGTGCAACTCTAGGATTAGGATTCAAAGAAGTAACATGACAGGTAACATGACATAAATAATCAAGCAAAAATTGCTTTAGAATAATTTTTAGAATATTTTTTGAAGTTGAATATTTAAAAAAATATCTGTACAACTTCTTTCAGGCTCTTTCTTGGTGAATTGTGTTAATAGCTTCAGTTTAAACATATCCACAGAACAACTTTCCAGAAAGATGTGGAAACATGACTCTGCAGCTTTGCAAGGGGCGCACAGTAAAGCACACAGTCATGGGGCTGGTTAGAGCCCTCAAATCCCTCTTCCTAATTAATTTGTAACATCACTTGCCTCTTTTAAATTGTGTATATGGTGCTCATGTTTTTAATATTTCATTTGTACAGCACCTAGAGTCCCTCTGTGAGGGAGGTGGGCAGTTCTTAAATATGATCAATAAATATACAAACAGTGTGTGGAGCAATACCCAAAGGGCTGCCTAGGTACATGGAAATTTTGAACTTATTAGACCTGAATATTCTGCCATTACAAAAAACCAACTTACTTGGAACTGTCTATATACTCAGACGTTACCTTAACAGCCCTTACGTTCTTGGTTAGGACTTGAACTGTTAAATTTTCACCAGGCCCAGACTTTGAATTGAATTGAAGATTAAATCTGAAATAATAATAATCTCTCAATTAGATGTCACTACACTCAACAGTGGAACCCGAACAGTTCATGTAGCAATGTCTTCAGCCCACGGGAAAGATGGATAGAAGCTTGCTGATTTAATAATATTTTTATACTGCTGACTCCATATAAACTCTGAACAATTTACAAAAACAGCTGCATAAAATCCACCCAATTGATAGGCAGGATGTCCAGTTATGTTTGACCAAGGGAGTCCAACTTGCGTCGTCCCGACGGTGTCACGTGACGTATCGGGACTTTCCCCGCCTTTGCTAAACGGGTAGGGGCGGGGCCAGCACGTGATGCATCTGGCTCGCGAGTTTGACATCCCTGTCTTAGACTAAAGTAGAGATGGGAGGATCCTAACCTGTTGCCATCAACATTATCTCAGTGGCACTGCCAATTGTTCATACAGCAAGGTTTTGTGTTGGAAAATGAGTGCTGTTAAAACACCACTTTAACAGCAGAGCGACTAAAGGCAGCTTCAACTGTCCCTATTGCTGGCTAGAGGCAAAAGTCAGGGGATGTCTTGAGAATGGTTAGTGAGGGCCTTCATGCTATAGTTACAGCAACATGAGGATGAACTAGCTCTCTGTGCGTGTGCTGAGTGTACTTCTCCTTAATCATTAAGGATTGGAAGCTTAAATTTGTTTTTGTTTTTATTTTAGTTGCATTTACACAGCTTAGATTTAATTTATTTACAGTACAGTATTTGTTTATTTATCTTATTTACTATCACACTTTTTTACTTAGTTTAGTTGACACACACTATCATATTTAATATATTTATTTAGTTTAGTTTAGTTAGTTCAGCACACTGAATTATAGATGTTCCTATACTATGCTGGGAAACTCCTGTTTGAGGTAAGAGATCCTCCGTTTTATTTATTTATTTACTTGTCAACATGCACTTGCACCTCTAGGATTACTTTAGGATTCAAAGAAGTAACATGATTGGTAACAGGGCATAAATAACCAAAATGAAATAAAACAGGAATCAAAAGATTCTAGGAACAAGCAAACATTTATTTAGAATAATTTTTAGAATAGCTTTTGAATTTGAATGTTTAAAAAATATCTGTACATCTTCTTTCAGGCTCTTTCTTGGTGTATTGTGTTAATATCTTCAATTTAAACATACAGGACAATCTTCCAGAAAGATGGGGAAACATGACTCTGCAGGTTAGAGCCCTCAAATCCCTCTTCCTAATTAATTTGTAACATCACTTGCCTCTTTTGAATTTGTATAGTACTCATGTTTTCAATATTTCATTTGTACAGACAGCATCTAGAGTCCCTCTGTTCTTAAATATGATCAGTTATCAAACACATAGTGTGTGTTCTATTGTCATGATATACTAAACTGCACTGGCCATCAGTCCTGGTTAAGTGCCATAGGATGAAGCACCCAGCAGACAATAATTAGTGAATATTGTTGTTACACTATTCCTGGTCCCTTTTTTTGTAGCACTGGAGAAGGTTCAGTGTCACAAATATACCGATGATAACCAACTGCAAATCCCTGGAGATGCCAGGCAGATGTACAAGTCCTGACCTAGTATTTGGGGGCTGTTAGGCTCTAAATTAGGGGTCCTCAGACTACGGCCCGCGGGCTAGATACAGCCAACCAAAGCCATTATTCCAGCTCACCCGGGACCACGAGGCTGCCCAGCCCACATCACCCTGCCCACCTGCCAGCCCCCACTCTTCAGCGAGCACAGGACTTACCTTTGTGAGCCCCGCGGGCTGGAACTGGAAGGTAAGGCCAATGTTTTTGGCCAGCAAAGTGCTTCTGGAGGCAGGGGAGACCAAAAACAGGATGTGCTGAGGCCCTAGAACACCTCCACATGTCCCATTTTTGGTCAGCAGAGTGCTTCTAGGGGCTGGGGAGGCAAAAAACGGGATTTCCGGAGGCCCCGGGACACCTCCACACATCCCGTTTTTGGCCAGAAGAGTGCTACTGGGGACTGGGGAGGTGGCTGTCCCCCCTGCCACCACTGCTTGGCTGCCTGTCCTTTTCCAGCTCAGTGCTTGGCAGTTCCAGGATGGAGGCTGGTGAGGCTGCCTGCCCCTGAAGGAGGATGGCCATCTCCGCCCCTGGAGAGGGAGGTGGGAAGGGCTGGCCAGCTGGCGGATCAGTGCCGCTGAGCCCCCGCCTTGGGGCTTCCTTGCCAGATCCACTCCAAGCGATGCCTGCCCGGTCCGATCCTGCCTGCCAGACGCGCAGAGCTCTTGCCCGAGCCTGTTGCATGTGTTTGGCACATGCGGAGGAAGCTCTGGGACAGCCAGCGAGGTTCCAAAAGCAGATTGAGACCGCTGTGATGCGAATAGAACAGAATGGAATAGAAATAGGACAGAATCGAATGTGGGCTACTATGGGTTCACATGGTTTCGGGTGGACCCATAGCAAAGATTCTGCGCGGTTCGGTGAACCGTCAAATTCCACTCCTGGCTGGCCCCGCCCATCCCAACCCTCCTGCCCACTCCGTCCCTCCTAGGAGTCCCCACGTAGCCCGTTGTGGATGCAGGTAAGTGCAGGGCATGCACGGAGCCTTGGAGAGGACAACAAATGGGCCTCCCGGAAGTTCAGCCTCCAGAGAGCCTCTGGAGCCTGGGGAGGCCATTTTTGCCCTCCCAGAAGCTCAAGGAAAGCCTCCGGAGCCCGGGGAGGGTGAAAACGCCCCTTTTCCGTGGTGCAGGAGGCCGACCAGGTCACGCCCACTATGGCCATGCCCACCCAGCAACTGGGCAGCGAACCCATTGCTAAAATTTTTGAAGCCCACCCCTGGATGGGATAGGATGGAATGGAATAACAATAGGATGGACCGGGAATGGGAATGGGATGGACCGGGAATGGGAATGGGAATAGGATGGATTGGAATGGAACTGGAAAGGAAAGGAATGGAACTCAATGAGATATCCCAGGGCACTGCCAGGATTGAAGGGCATCCTGCAGAAGATGCTCCAGGAGTCAGTCTCATCTCTGTACCCATCAAGCATTCCATGTCCCTGTTTCTCTTTCCCACCCCCATTTGCTCTTCAACTTTAGTTGTACTTGAAATCTTAATTTCTCCAGAGGGGCTCAAATAGTGGAAAGGAGAGAGAGAGGGGAGAGAGAGGGAGGGAGAGAGGGAGATACTTGTTGATTGTAAGCTGCTTGAGGCTGAGAAGAATTGCTGCAAAACTTGAGTTTTCTAAAGTGGACCACTAGACTCCTAAACAACTTAAAAACGATCTAGTAAAAAGAAGTCAACCAAAAGAGCTATATATATGGTTATATTTTTTTATACTGAATTTTTAAGAACATCAGTATAAAAAAATATAACCACACATATACGACACAATGAGGGTCGTATAAAACTTTCTGCCTAGATAGACTCTAGAGATGAGCTGAAAGGCAAAAAGGAAGTAGATGAACTTCCTCCCATATATGGGCAACCAAGTCTCCTCACAACGAAACATATATATATATATATATAAAATCAGCCCAGAACCATATCAGGAGAAGCTGCAGCTGTCCCTGTCCCTGGCTAGAGGCAAAAGTCACAGGATGTCATGAGGATTGTTGCTTAACAATCGTTAGTGAGGGCCTTTATGCGATGGTTAGAGCATAAGCTATGGTTAGATTTATACCGACTGCAACACAGACATGCTCTATGCATAAATGAACAAAAAACAAAATAAAATCCAAAGCAAATTAACTTTTAGCTCCTATCATATCAGCCAGATTTAACTTTACAGAAAATACTGTTATGGACTGCTAGTTGCTGAGGCAGAGCAGGTAAATACGAATCCTTTTCACTAATGTACATCCAAGTACCTTTTGTTGACCTGTGCTATGATTATTTCCAAGCAGCAATATTTCCAGAAATTTATATATATTTAGAATTCAAATAAAATTTTAATATATTTCCTTCCAGATCACAGTTTTGATATATAAGGGTTTCTTAGAAGAATTATATGGATTATATTATATGCAAGATTAATATTTTTTTTAGAAATCTATCTAGAACTAGAAGATTAAATTGTTATCCTTTACACATTTTTACAAATACAGGGAAGGGCAGCAAAATCATTATTCTCAGCAGCTTCATTTCTAATCAGTCTGTTTAATGTTGCTGCTAAAAATCTAAACTCACCACACTTCATCCTAACTACAAATATTAACATTTTGCTTAGGAGAAGGCATGTATAAATTCCACGGAAAATTAGAAAATAAAGTGTTACAGTGTTAAGATTAATAATAGATTAATGTAGTTGCTTTTCAAAATGAGTCTTTATAGTACAAGGCTCTTGCCAGAACTACTGCAAAGTGAGTCTTTATAGAACGAATGGTTAGAATGCAGCCACAGCGCACTGCAACTGGATTCCAGCCAGAAATAAAGCTCTCTCCATCATTATCTGTCTCTGACAAAGTTCTATGAAGAAGCCTTACAAGTTGGGTATGTGTAGCTTAGAGAAAAATTGCGGGAAGACAGGACAGCTTTCTGGGTCTTGTAGTTTTTTCCTTAGCACGAGTCTTGAGACAATATCACACTATGACTTACTTATTAAATTTGCCTCCTCCAGCCCTCAGGTGTTCAAAATGTCTTCTTTTGGCAGGTCTGTGTCCAGAAATATAGAGAGAGGCAAAGAAAAGAGAGGGAGTACATGGATGAAATGATGGCAAGGCATCAGTTGGAACTGGCAGGAAAAAAATGCCAGCGTAACAGATGTAAGTAATTCCTTTTCCCTACAATCCTGTGTTAAGCTTCTCTTTTTGTCTGCTTATTTCTATTCTATGATTGATGTAAGCTTCTTATAATTTCTGCATCTTAGCTGGAAGAGGAAAATCAAAGACTTGCCAGCGATTTAGAAGCATTGTGGAGCAAAACAATGAAATAAAGATCATGCTGCAAAAAATGGAAGAAGGTATTATTTTAACTTTATACATGTTAATTGTTTTATTTTTAAAATGAAAGTGATTGAATTCATGTTAAGTTTAGATTTACAAGTACTAGTTATTCTGTATTTTTTTTGCCAGTTCTTGCTGAGTTGTCCAATGATGCCACGGAGAGGCAGAGGCAACGCCAACTGGATGAAATGGAGGCAGAAGTAGAAGGCATATTTTCCCAGGTATATCTTTTCAAAAACATTTAACCAAAATAGACAAAGATGAGATGCTATCGACCAATCTGAAATATAAGAGAAGCTGTTGTTCATTTACATAGGAATCATGCAAAAAATAAAAAGAATTTAGAAATTAAGAAAATATGTTCTTTTTTTTTCCAGCTTTTTCCCCCCTGAGACTTCAAATTCTGAAAAAAAAAATCTATATTCAAGAAGCCAAAAACATTCAATCAAGAAGCCAAAAGGGGACAAGAAGACCTCCCCACCAGCCATCAACACTCAGATGAGCATAGAATAACATCAGGGTTAACATCACACCCCCAATTAAGAAGTAAACAAAACCCCAATCAAGAAACTGCCAAACAAGCCAAAGAGTAAACAGCCTAACTAAACAAGATTGCACAAACTGACAACAAACAAGGCATGACAAGATAACAATGTGGGTACGTTGCAAGTTCTGCAAGAAATACCATTTGCCTGCAAGTAAAAACTGGTGTGACTGTAAAATAAAGACATTAAAAATGAAGAGCTAAAGTGTTCTGGGACTATATAATTCAAACAGAAAGGCACCTGCCACAGAACAAGTCAAATGTCAATAAGAAAGACAAAAAAGTCTAGATGGTGGACAGGACAGAAGTCACTTCTCAGTTTAGAAATCTGGTTGGCTCTTACACTACATTCCTATCAATGTTTATTCAAAATTCTCATTGAACTTAATATTAGTTAATTCCAAATATGTAGGCATATACTGTGCTAGACTTTGGCATCAGAGTTAGAATAAAGGCATGCTAAACTAGCAATTTCTGTGGTCATCAATTGTCACCGTGACAACTGAGCTCCTCAAAAGACAGGCTGGCAGAAGGGCTGGGGCGTTTTATAAATTCATATTTTTCTGACTGCATAATTCTAAGAGATAATGGCCTAAGAAAGGGAGTTTTACAAAGTAACTGCTCTGCTTCTATTCCATTACAATTTCCAAAGAGAAAGTTTTGGCTTTTGAAACACAAAAGACAAGAGAGGCAATTAAACATTTCTACTTAATCACCCATTATGTAATTTTAATTGAAGAGACTGAATCGGTGCAATGGATGAAAAATTGCATGTTTTACAGTCTTTTACTGCCACCTTTTGTGATTTTGTGTCACTGCACTTCAGACCAGAGGTTACCATATTACCATTTTCCCATCCCAATCTTTATTTATTTGTATCCTGCCTTTGTTATTTTTATAAATAACCCAAGGTGGTGAAACATATCCATCTTCCTCCTCTTTTTCCCGCCACAACAACCCTTTTAGGTGGGTTGGACTGAGAGTGAGTGACCCAAAATCACCCAGTTGGCTTTCATAGCTAAGGTGGGACTTGAACTCATGGTCTTCTGCTTTCTATCCTGGTGCCTTAACCACTAAGACCAAACTGGTTTTAATCAATCGCTTCAGCAAAAATCATTGCACTGACAAAGAAAGGGGATTGTAGATGTCATGTAGAGGGCAATATTACAATACAGTCCACTTTTTTCTGGACTCTATGGCAAACCCTTTTCCATGTCTGTCAAAGATGCCTCATTCAAGACCTTACATAAATCCCAGGGAACCCCTGGTTTTCAAAGGAATTCTTGGAGAAGAAATGGCAGAAGACATGAGACCTCTGAAGAAGAATGAAAGGCAAATAGAGTTGAACACATGTAAGTGCCTTTGATAAGAATTACCTCTTGGTGATTAAAAAACAATGGCAAAACATGAGTATTTTTCCACTCCTACTGCATTCACAGATTGTCAGATGGTAGCCATATTTCAGGTGACACAGTCCCCCTTGGAATCAGTAGGACTGTGGTGAGGACTATTCAAGGCATAAGTTGAATAAAGTTGTTCTGATTCATCCAGAGGCAGATCTGGCTTGATTATTTGGAAGGAGATTGAATCTCTTAGTTCAAAGGAAGTGTACAAGGGTCCTTGAGAGCAGCCAGCTACCGTATATATATCAGAACAACGTCCTTCCTGGTTGCTCAAGGCTTGCTTGGGTCCAAGCAGTAAGAATTGGTATGTGATGGAGGGTCTGATAGGAGACACTAATATATCTTTTATTCAAGAAGCCATTGCTTGGATCCAACAATACTGGGTAATTGTCATCCTGTCTCCAACCTTTCCTTTATGGCATTGATTATATTTGTGGATGTTCTCTGAAAAAACTTAGGATAGGGTGATGCATTAATCCTGACTCTCCATGTTCTCTCACCCTCAATCATGGCATCCTCCTGGACTGGCAAAAGGGGCTGGGAGTGGGAGCTAGGGTATTGCAATGATTTATCAAAAATAGCTTTACCCAATCTAAATCTAGCAGCAAACCTGTCGCTATTTATCCAACCCTAATGACAATAGATTTAGTTGCGGTGCTTGGAAAAAACTGCATTTGAAAAGTATATTTTAGCACTCTCTTTCTTTCGCTGAATAAATTCTTAGTGCATATAGAATCTCGGAGTTCAAAAAGGATGCATAAAAAGATTTATGGGACTCTTTTCTTTCTTAAAGGTTAAACTATCCATCAAGCAATTTGCAATGGTTATATAGAAGCTAGAATAGGGTTACCTTGGGAAATGAGATTATTAAACAAAAACCAACTTGAGGAAAACAGCCAGGTTAGGCACCCTGGGGGCGTAAGGGAAGGAGTTATGCAATTACTATTTCTGGGGTTCAGCTTTAATTGTATTTATTTGGAAGTAAATTCCAAAGATGCGTGGCAGTTTTCAAAAAGCAGCTTTACTCGGAACAGCTTACATCCTAGACAATACCTTTAACACCATCAAACTTCCAATCTGCCTATGCCAGGTACTCAGGAAGGACTTGGTAGGTGGATTAAAATGCAAGCCCAGTCTAAACATCTGGCTGGCCGTACAACAAACAACAATAATATATAGAGGAGATATTGCAATGGAGTTTGAACTGGACAAATATGCCACACTAACCATCAAACAGGGAAAAATATTGAAACTGAAGAAATCAAGATGTCCCATCGAAATAACATCAAGAGTCTGGACAAAGATGATCACTGCAATTACTGGGTACCTTCAGGCCAACAATATCAATCATACTGAAGTCAAGGAAAAGTAAAGTAAGTAAATATATCAAGAGAGTGAACAAGATCTTAAAGTCCAAACTCATTGGAGGAAATACCATCAAGGCAATTAACACTTGGGCAATTTCAGTCATTTAGATACACAGCTGGAACAGTGGACTAGATTCAGGCAGAACAAAAGGCCATGGATGGGAAGAGCTGAAAAATAATGACAATGAATCAAGCCTTTCGTCCTCAAAGCAAGGTTGATAGAGGAGGAAAACGGGCGGCTGTGGAATGTTGCAAGTAGGTCAGGCAGTTGCAGAAAAAAGGGCATTGGAAGAATATGCGAAGGAGAGTGAAGAAGATGCACTGAAACTAGCACAGGTAGTCCTCAACTTACAGCAGTTCATTAAGTGATCATTTGAAGTTACAACAGCACTGAAAAAAGTGACTTATGACCGTTTTTCATGCTTAAGTCCATTGCAGCACCCTGATGGTCATGTGATCAGAATTCAGACGCTTGGCAACTGACTTATGCTTATGACGGTTGCAATGTCCCGGGGTCTTGTGATCACCTTTTTCAACCTTCTGATAAGCAAAGTCAAGGGGAAAACCAGATTCACTTAACAATCGTGCAACTTAACAACTGCAGTGATTCACTTAACAACTGTGGCAAGAAAGGTTGTCAAATAATATACTCATTTATATTCATTTAGCAACAAAAATGTTGGGCTCAGTGGTGGTCGTAAGTCGAGGACTACCTGTACAATAGGAAGGCATTCAGAGTACTGGAGAATACACGATACATGAACATCCATTTATCTTGCTTGCAGATCATGCCTTGAGATTAAGAAGTTATGCAACTAAAAATAAATGCAAGAATCTTAATAAAATAGTGTAAATTTGGTTCATGAATTTTGCTTAAATGTCACATTTAACCCCCTTATATATTTACAGTGGATATCCTTATACACTGAAAGTATCAATAAATAAAAAAATGTAAGGATTGTAAAATGTGTGAACATGTAAAAATGAAATATCCTGGCAATCAAATCAGAAACGTGTTAAGATTTAATGGTAGCGACTTATAAAGAAGGCAGTTAATACAGAGCACCCTTATCTTTGTCTAAACTGCAATTATTTTTAGTTTAATTTCTTAGAATTAAATCACCCGGGTCGCGGTTGTCCCGAAGGCGTTGATTATTTTTTTTAAATCCAGAAAGTCCAGTTGCAGTTTTACTTTTTTTTTTTTTTTAAAGAAAGCGTCTCTGAGTTATTATCCCTCCTTCCCGCATTCAGCGATCTCGCGTTGCTTCGCGCGCGGAGTCACTACACCCTCAGCAGAAGAGGCAGATTTTTGCTCCAGATTCCCGCGTTCGGGGCACAATGGGACGAACGGGGCTCAACCAATGGCAAGCCGCAAAGAGGGCTTCCGCTCGCTTTGCGATTGGGCGATCCGGCGTTCTGGCGCCAAGTTCGAAACTGATATAAAGCGGCGAATGCGCGCTCGCTCTCGCTTTTCTCCGGCTGGCTGCTTCCTTTTCTTCGCGGTCTCTCTAGCCAGCCAAAAGATGCTCTCCACTCGCAACCCTCTCTCCCTGCGGAATGAGCAGCAGCCCCAGGTGTCGCCTAAGAAGAAGGTGCCCTTGAACGACAAGGAGAACACGGTGAGGCTAAAAAAGGGAGCGGGACGATTAATCTCCCCGAGGGCGAACTTTTTTAAGGCAGGGAAGCAAAAGAACTCCTTTGTATTTTTTTTTTGGGGGGGGGGGGAGGAGGGGAGAATCCGGAGGTCTAAGAGGTGGGAAAAACGACCCTCTAAGTTTTCGAGAAACTAGTCAGCCAGCTCCAGCGGGAGACGGTGCAGGTATTTCCAGCACAAACTGAGGGAGAGAGAGAGAGAGGAGGGGAGAAGGCGGCTTCCCGAGCCCCTACTTTGTGTAATTAGTGCGGCTCCCCGGAGACGCCCTTGGTTAAGACAGCGGCGGCATTTTGCTAGGTTCGCTTCCAATTATTTGCGGGAGCGTTTTCTCAGGATAAACATTCACCGGGGTGGGTGGGGGGTTTCAACATTCCCGCGCCGGCTCGTTCACGCGACGCCTTTTTCAACGTATCGAACTGCAACCCCCCGCCGTCCTTTGCCTTTGGGGAGTTCTTAGCCGAACGATGGGGACCGAACCCCCCCCCCCCAAAGGCGAAGAAGAAGGAGCGCTGACCTCGCTCGAGGGAGCCCTCCCGAAGGCTTGGCCCTTTCTCAGCCGGGGAAGGGTCCTAGAAGTCTGCGCCGGAGGGGATTTAAAAAAAAAAGGGGTGGAGGGAGAGGGGGCGTCCGGGGTCTCTCTGGCTTTCCCGCCTTGGAGATCCGCCCTGACCTCGTTTCCCTTCTCTTTTTTTGGGCCTTCGTAGCCCCCCTCGCTCAACGCCACCCGGGTCCTGGCGACCAAGACGGCGCGGAAGATATTTCGGGAGCCGGGCGCCGAAGAGGTGAGTCTCTGTGCCGAGAGGCGAGCGGTTCGTCTGGCGGGTTTTTTTTAAATTTATTGTGGGGGGTGGGGGAAAAATCT
>JANHFL010080924.1:0-12614 GCA_032468155.1 Oxyrhabdium leporinum
GATGGAAACTGAACAAGGAGAGATTCAACCTGGAAATAAGGAGACATTTTCTGACAGAAAGAGTAATCAAGACAGTTACAGGCAATCAACCAATTGAACAGCTTCCCTTCAGAAGTTGTGGGAGCTTCATCACTGGAAGCTTTCAAGAAGAGTTTGGACTGCCCTCTGTCAGAAATGGTATAGGGCCTCCTGCTTGGGTGGAGAGTTGGATTAGATGACCTACAAGGTCCCTTCCAACTCTGTTAATCTGTAATCTGCTTCCTTGTGGTTTCCAGGTCACTTCAGCATCAAAACATCTCAAGGAGAAAGAGAGCATTGAGTTTGCTCAGAGGATGACTCGGCACTTCTAATGGAGCTTCTCTACACTTGCTCCTCGACTCCAGTTTCAGGCTAGTGGCAGTGAAGTTCAGAAGAAAAAAAAAATCTACCTGGGGCAGCTGTATGATCAAAATCTCCTCTCTTTTAGGCATCTCCCACATGAGATGCACCTAAAATGGATGGTAGATGTTCACAGCAGCCATCT
This sequence comes from Oxyrhabdium leporinum, assembly GCA_032468155.1. NCBI lineage: Eukaryota > Metazoa > Chordata > Lepidosauria > Squamata > Cyclocoridae > Oxyrhabdium > Oxyrhabdium leporinum. The sequence goes on from JANHFL010080924.1 coordinate 524, forward strand.
TGATTAAGTTGTAGGATGGGAGCTTGAGGGAGGGAGTTTAGCTTATTGAAGAGAAGGATTAAAGAGGACATGATAGCTGTCCTCCAATACTTGAGAGGTTGTCACTGAAAAGATGGAACTGACTTCTTCTCCAAAGCACCAGTGGGCAGGACAAGAAGTGATGGATGGAAGCTTCTTAAAGTGAGATCTAACCTAGAACTAAGGAGACATTTTCTGACAGGGAGAACAATTAATCAGTGGAATGGCTTGTCTCCTGGAGTTGTGGGTATTCCATTCCTGGAGGTTTTCAAAAACAGACTGGACAACCATTTTACTTGGATGGTCTAAGGTTCCTATCTTGAGCAGGGGTTTGGACTAGAAGACCTCTGAGGTTCCTTCCAGCCCTCTGATTCTATGATTTATTTATTTATCCCGCAGGTGTCCCTGGGGCTCCAAAGTCTTCTATACCATTTCCTCTCCAACAACCTAAATTAAAAATAAAGGGGTGGCACCTTCTGCCTAATGAGGTTTGCGTTGAGTGACTGTATCCCAAATTTGTGCACCTCCCCACAAATGTAGGACTAGTTTCAAACTAGCTTTGCTGGTTGGATTCATCCCTTCTAATTAGCTATTTTCAGCAACTCAGCGATACACTAGTGTGCTTCCGACTCCATTTATTTACATAAAGTCACACTTGGCAATTGTGGGACAATCTTTTCTTTTTCACGGGCAACTGGAAGCCTCATGATTCGTAAAGCAAGAGGAAAGGTAAACGTACAACTTTGCGCAAAAGTGTGCTTTGGTTTAGGAAAAACCCCCCCAAAACATGGAACAAAATGTGCTTGCAAATTAAAAGGTGGGTTTTTAAACAATTATTATTTTACCGACCTTGGAAGGACGGAAGGAAGGAAGAGCAATAGCACTTAGACTTATATGCCACTTCATAGTGCTTTACAGCCCACTCTAAGCAGTTTACATAGTCAGCATATTGCCCCCCAACAATCTGGGTCCTTATTTAACCGAACGGAAGGCTAAGTCAACCTTGAGCCCGTCAAGGATTGAACTGCTGGCAGTTGGCAGAGTTAGCCTGCAATACCGCATTCTAACCACCGTGCCACAACGGCGCTTTGATCTTGGGACCCTGCAATTGTTGTAAGGACCTGCTGGTTGCCAAACGCCTGAATCTTGATCACATGACCATGGGGATGCTGCAATGGTTATAAGGACCACTCATCAATCACTTGAGTGCTGTTGTAATTTTGAATGGTCGCTCAACAAATGATCGTAAGTCGAGGATGATCTCTAAAGTGGCTTTCTTTGGGAGATTCTTCTTTGGCCCCACAAACACTTTGTCTTCAGCAGCTGCCTTCAGTCAATCCGACAAAGAAGCAAGCAAGCAGATGTTTTTGTAACCAGTCAGGGCATGCCTCTTTCCATTTCCTAATGCAAAGTCATCAAGTCATTCCTCGGGAAACCTAGGACTTTCTTTAACCCTCTTCTCGCTCTCTCTCGCTGCCTAAAAAAACTAGAGCACGTTATTCGGGTTGTAAAAACTGCAAAATAACAAGAGTTGGAAGGGACCTTGAAGGACTTCTAATGCAACCCCCTGCTCAGTCAAGAAACCCTATACCCTTTCAGATAAATGCTTGTCCAAATTCTTCTTAAAAACTTCCAGTGTTGGAGCACTCACAACTTCTGGAGGCAAGTTGTTCCGCCGATGAATTGTTCTAGCTGTCAGGAAATTTCTCCTTAGTTCTCGGTTGCTTCTCTCCTTGATTAATTTCTATCTGTTGCTTCTTCTCCCTCCTTCAGGTACTTTGGAGAATAGCTTGACTCCCTCTTCTTTGTGGCAACCTCCTAGATATTAGAACACTGCTATCATGTCGCCCCTAGTCCTTCTTGTCATCAAACTAGACATACCCCAATTCCAGCAACCATTTTTTTTTTAATGTTTTAGCTTCCAGTCCCCTAATCATCTTTGTTGGTCTTCTCTGTACTTTTTTCTAGAATCTCCACATCTTTTTTTTATATCATGGCGGCCAAAACTGCCCTGCCATTCATTTTCTTCCTTAGTAATAGAGGTGATTTATTGGGTGCAACTCCCTTCTCCCCAATGCACACCCACGCATTGTGTTTACCTTCTGCTGACTTGGAACCCAGAAAAACCTGTCCACCCCAGAATAGCTCTAACCAAAAACACAGAGAGTCCTCAATTTATGACCACGTTGGGAACAGAATTTCCATTGTGAAGCAATTTGTTGTTGTTGTTCAGTTGCTAAGCTGTGTCCGGCTCTTCGTGAACCCAGCACAACATTGTCTCCTGACGTTTGGCCAAATTCAAGTTCATTGCATCAATGACACTAACTAACCAACTCATCCTCTGACGTCCCTTTCTCCTTTCGCCTTCAATATGGTTAAGCAAAGAGGTTGTTGATTGAGCCCTGCCTGAACTGACAACTTGCTTTTGGGCCCTGTTTAAGTGAAACCCTGTCATTAAGTGAATCACACAGTCATTAAGCAAATCCAGCCTTCTCCATTGACTCTGCTTGTCAGGAGCTGGCTGGGAAAGCTGCAAATGGCTACTTTTGCTGACTGCGGGGCTGTCAGCAGTTCGATCCTGACCGGCTCAAGGTTGACTCAGCCTTCCATCCTTCTGAGGTCGGTAAAATGAGGACCCGGATTGTTTGGGGGCCAGATGCTGACTCTGTAAACCGCTTAGAGACGGCTGTAACAGCACTGTGAAGCGGCATATAAGTGCTATCGCCATTGCTATCACGTGACCCAGAAATGCTGCAACCATCAAAAATACATGCCAACTGCTAACATCCTGAATTTTGATCATATGACCATGCGCGCGTGTGTGGGGGTGGATACTGTGATGACTGTGTTATCAGTTGCAAGTGACTTTTTTCAGGGACAACGTCATTTCGAATGGTCACTAAACAAATGGCTGTAAATCCTCATTTAATTGGTGGAATATTTGAACGACGGGAGGAACCCGGGAGTTAGTAACCTTGAGAGCAATCAATCCGTGAAACGGCTTGCCTTCAGATGCTGTGGGCGCTTCATCGCTGGAGGCTTTCAAAAAGGGACAGGGCAGCCATTTTGTCTGAAATGGTGTAGGGTCTCCTGCTTGAGAAGGGGGGTTGGACTAGAAGACCTCCCAAGCCCCTTCCGACCCTGCTGTTCTGTGTCGTTCTCTGTTAACTATGCCTTCCAGAAGTGCAACCAAAACTTTCCTTTGGACCCATAAATAATGGGTGGAGATTTGATCCCACTATCATGACCGCCATCTTGATTTTTTTCAAACCCTACTTTGTGGACATCCCATACCTTGCTGATCATTTCTGTTCTTTTCCAGTTTTGGTCACCACAATATAACAACAACAACAACAACAAAAAGATGTTGAGACTCTGGAAAGAGTGCAGAGAAGAGCAATAAAGATGATTAGTGGGCTGGAGGTTAAAATGTATGAAGAACGGTTGCTGGAATTGGGGGTGTATATATATCTGCCGAAAATAACTGCTCTAAATGGCTTCACCCCGAATACAGGTAGCCCTCAACTTACGACAGTTCATTTAGCGAAGTTACAACAGCCTTGAAAAAAAAGGGACTTAGGACCCTTTGTCACACTTACGACCGTTGCAGCATCCCCACGGTCACGTGACTTACATTCGGAGGGTTCATATTTATGACGGCCGCAGTGTCCCCCAGGTCCCCCTTTTGCGACCTTCCGATGAGCCAAGTCAAGAGGGAAGCCAGGTGCACTTCAGAACCATGTTACTGACCACCACGACCACCGGGATTCACTTAGCAAAACGTGGCAAGGACAGTCTTAAAATGGATCAAAATTCACTTGAGACATTTCCCCGTGAGGAACGTAAATTCTGGGCTCGATTGTAGTGGCAGGTGGAGGACTGCCTGTGTAGTAAAAAAGCATAACGCCTCCACTCTGCGTGTGAGCGTGTGTGTGTGTGTGTGTGTGTGTGTGTTTATGGGCGTATGTCATTTCCCCCTACAGCTCTAAAAGGACCCCAAGACCTTGTGACATAAATTAACAAGGATAATAACTACGAACAGCCATGCCACATCACATCAATGATCTATCTGGCTTTGATTCTGCAAACCAACAGAAAACCAAACTAGGAGAGAGGGCCTTTGTTTCAACGTCAACGGGAAATTTAAACAAGCGAGGCAGCAAACAACAGAGAAGAAAGGTATGCATGTAGTCGTTGCTCTCACAGCATCTCACAGGGGAAGCTTTTTATAAAAGGCGTTGGAAAGAGATCCCAAAATGGACAATTCCATGCGTTTCCCGATCGTTTCATTGGGTTGCGTTAAGATGTGCTTCCTTATTTATTTATTTTATTTATTTAAAATAAATAAATAAGGAAGCACATCTTCCTTATTTCCTGAATGGCGTCGCTTAAGATGGGCCATCGTCTTTTCACATTTATATTGGGTGGTGATTTATTACCGTAAATCTAGGCGAAATGTTAATATGCGTTGCGAGCACACGCACGGCATGCCGTAGGCTAAAATAAACAAACAGTGGTCAGATGTACTGCGGGAAATGGATGAAGAACTGGTCATCGTACTGAAGAAGTAGCACGTCGGGGTTTTTTGGTTGGGGTTTTTTTTTGGAGGGGGAAGGACTGAAGCTCTGGTGTTTTTCAAGTAATCAAGGACAGGGGTGTGGTGTCTGCGTTGTGTTTGTGGGTTTATGGGTGAAGGTGAAAAACTTTTAACAGCAAACTTTGCAACCAAGTGACAATGCGTCCCTGGACTAGTTTCTTACCCTCACTCAAGAGTGACACCACTGGACGTTTTAACAGCTAGCCCTCGACGTATGACCGACATTTACGTTGCTAAGTCAGAAATCTGTTAAGTGAGCTCTGCCCCATTTTACAATTATTTTTTTCTTGTTCAGTGAATCCCTGCAGTTGTTAAAATGGTTGTTCAATGAATCTGGCTCCCCCATTGACTTGGCTTGTCGGGAGATTGCAAAAGGGGACACAACAATGAAACAGGCCATAAATATGAACAAGTTGTCAAGCGCCCGAAGGTAAATCCCGTGAACGCGGGAATGGGGCAAGGGTTATACGGCACTTTTTTTCAGAGCCGTTGACACTTCGAACGGTCAGTAAGCGAACTGTTGTGAGTTGAGGACCACCTGTATTTACAGTCAAGCCATTTATAGACTCTCACGGCCTCCAGACACCAGGATAAGACGTCCGTAGCATCGTTTAATTTGCCAGGCGCCAGAAATATACAATTAGGTATCGTCAGCATACTGGCGATCATCACCCCATGGCCATGGATGAACTCACCCAACAGCCCCATTTAAATGCTGAATAGGGGAAGAGAGAGAACCAAACTCTACAGCAAAATCACAGCTCGACCAGCATAATGTAGGTTATTCAGGTCTGATGTATCTGATCAGGTTGCTCCAGAGCTACTAACCATTTTTTTTTAAAAAAAAAAAGTTTTTATTTTATTTTTAATACAGACAATCTTCCATGACACGATGTGTCGTCTGGGTACAAATATTTTGCAGTAGTAATTAAAATTACAACTACATTCTTTATATTAGTGTTTTCTACTTTTATCTTATTGCTGATACATGTCATATGTCATTCATTACAACAATCATCATCTTAACATTTTTTTTTAATTCAATTCACCTCTTTTCTACTTTCTTTACTTTTCTTTCGTCTCTAATTTTCATATTTATTCTCTAACCATCGGTAAAATAGTTCCCATATCGTATAATATTCAGTTTGTTCCTTCTCTTTAATTGCAAGTGTTAATCTGTTCATTTCTGCACATTCTAGTATTTTCCTGATCATCTTTTCCTCTGTAGGAACCAATTATTATTTTTTTTAAGGGCAGGAACATGCATCCAGCTCTCCCTGCCTCTTCCACCTGACTTCACTCCCCCACACAAAAAGAGCCTTTCCCCCGCTCCCGTGGGGCGGGGCGGTCTGGTTCCCCTTCTGCCCTTCCTTCCTTCCATCCCAAGCAAACCCTCCATCCATTGGGTTCTCCAGTGTGCTATGGCAAATCCCCTTGTTGGCTTCTGCCATCTGTCCATCCCCCCACCACCAGCCTGGCCTGCTGGACAAGGGGAAGACTGGGCTTTTTGTAAAAAAAAACAAAACAAAAAACAGTAAAACCCAAAAAGTAATGGAATGGGAAACCTGATTGTTATTTTTCTTTAAGACAAGGTGAAATTGATAGCCTCGCTGCCATCTTCTCATCCTAGACCAAATTACAAGTGTACAGGTAGTCCTTGACTTATGAACACAATTGGGACCAGAATTTCCATTGCTAAGCATTGTTAGGTGATTAGTGCCTGATTTTATAACTTTTTTTTCCCATGGCTGGTAAATAAATCATTGCAATTGTTCTCCTTCTTCCCTTCCCTTCCTCCCTTCTTTCCTTCCTTGAACATCCTAAATGGGAAGCAAGCTTCCTATAATCTTCTCTGCTGTCCTCACCACTCTCTGTACAGACTTTCTATCTGAGACACAGCAGCCACCAAACCAAACAGGGATGCAGTTTGTTAAAACGCTCTTGATCGTGCCCCTGTAAAAAGTGGCAAGGACAGAAGGAGAAAGATTTGCTCTCCTTGTGATGTATCTGATCTCACCGTGGCCTCTTTCAGATGTTTTAGCCTGAGGGATTCCTGCAAACTTGCTTTCCTCAGCCAAAAACTTTGAATTGCATGCAGAAGCTGCTGAGCAGCTTGTACGGTAGTGGTGCCGGAATTATAAAAACGAATAAGAGCATTCTCAAACTGGAGATGCCACTCACCCTCAGATTATGTCTCTGCTGTTCTGAGACAAAAAATAACCAACCCCAGCTATACCTACTCCTCGACTTACAGCCCCAACTGAGCTCAAAATTTCTGTTTTTAAGCGAGACATTTGTTAATTGAGTTTTTCCCCATTTTACAACCTTTCTTGACACAGTTGTTAAGTGAATCTGGCTTCCCCCATTGACTTAAAGGTCCAAAAGGGATCACATGACCTCTGGCACAGTGCAACTGTTCTAAATTTGAGCCAATTGACAAGCGCCCGAATTTTGATCCCCCATGACCATGGGGACGCCGCAATGGTTGTAAGTGTGAATAATGGTCATAAGTCACTTTTTTCCAGTGCTGTTGTAATGTTGGTCATTAGCAAACCATTATAAGTCAAGGACTACCTGTACATAGCCACCTGTGTGGGCCAGGTCCCTGGCCATGAACTCCTGAGCTGTACCTGCCCTCCATAATGAAGGCAACCTGAAATTTCTCAAGACCCAAACCTTCCTTTATCAATTCCATCATGAGGTCCAGCAGCTTAAGTGGAGATGAAGCTACATAGGAAGAAGACCGGTATGGCAGGAGTTAAGCCTACCACACCCTTCTTGACAAACTCATAAGCAGCACCACATACCCAGTGATAAACTGAAACTGAATCACAACAGAGTTGGAAGGGACTTTGGAGGTCTTCTAGTCCAACCCCCTGCTCAAGCAAGAAATCCTATACCATTTCAGACAACTGGCTGTCCAGACTTTTCTTTTGCAATTTGCAATTTCTGAACCCAAGCTGTTCTACTGGTTAATTGTCCTCACTGTTAGGAAGTTCCTCCTTAGTTCCAGGTTGCTTCTCTCCTTGATTAGTTTCCATCCATTGTTTCTTGTCTTGCCTACAGGTGCTTTGGTAAATAAGTTGACCCCCTCCTCTTTGTGACAACCTCTCAAATACTGGAATACTGCCATCATGTCCCCCCCTAGTCCTTCTTTTCTCTAGACTAGCCAAACCCAAATCCTGCAACTGTTCATCATACGTCTTAGTCTTCAGGCCTTTAATCATCTTAGTTTCTCTTCTTTGCACTTTTTCCAAAGTCTCAAAATCTTTTTTGCAATGTAATTTTTTTTTGTAAGAGAAGAACTGTGCCTCCGTCTCCACTGCCTCTTATTTTTTGGAATACAGGTAGTCCTCAACTTATGACCACAATTGTGACCGGAGCTTTCATCATTAAACAAGGCCGACATCAAACAAGTCACGCTTTATTGTACAATTTTATTTTATTTTTTTGCTGTAAATGGTTAAGTGAATCACTATAGCTAAGTGAAACAAACACAGGTAGCCCTCCACTTACAACAGCTCATTTAGTGACCGTTCAAAGTTACGACGGCCCTGAAAGAAGTAATTTATGACCGTTTTTCACACTTATGACCTTTGCAGAATCCCCATAATCAGAGGTGGTATTCAGCCGGTTCGGACTGGTTCATACGAACCGGTATCTCCCATGATCAGCTGGTGGGCAAATCAGTAACTCCAACAATCAGCTGGCCCCACCCACCGGCCCCTGCCCTTTCCTGTCCTATATCCACTCAGCTGATTCGCGTGGCACAGCGGATTGCTGCGCCTCAACTGTGTTACTTACCAGAAGTACCATAGAAGGTAAGTTTTCAAGCTGTTTTTTTAAATGCTGCGCAAGCGAGCAAAGCACATGTTAGATGCGCGCCCGCGCAAAGAGTGAGCTCACTGAACCCATCACTGCCCATAATCACATGATCGAAATTCAGACGCTTGGCAACTGGCTCATATTTATGGCCGTTGCTGTGTCCAGGCGGTCATGCGATCCCCTTTTGTGACCGTCTGACTAGCCAAGTCCATGGGGAAAACAGGTTCACTTAACTTACGTTCCTAAGTTAAGGTACAACATCACTGAAAAACGTTACTTATGACCGCGACCACTGCAGCATCCCCAAGGTCACATGATCAAAATGTGGATGTTTGACAACCGACTCGTATTTATGATGGTTGCAGTGTCCTGTGTGTGTGTGTGTGTGTGTGTGTGTGTGTGTGTGTGGTGATCCCCTTTTGCAACTTTCTGACAAGCAAACTCAGTGGGGAAGCCAGATTCACTTCAACAACCCTATTACTGGCGGTGATTCTCTTAAGAATCGTGGCAAGAAAAGTTGTAAAACGAGGCGAAATTCACTTGAGCACTATTTCACTTAACAACAGAAATGTGGGGCTCCACTGTGGTCATACGTCAAGGACTGCATGACTGTATTTTAATAGTGCATAATTATTAACTATCCAGGTTGACCAACTTAGCCACAGATTAATGTATGGATAATTTTAAAAGGCACAAAGCAGGCGTATAGCTTATTCTCCCATATTTCCGACATTGGTTCTGCTTCTAAGAGCAAGGAGGGGGCGATGGGGAAGCATTGTCCAAGGTTGAATGTCTCCCTGACTTTTGAAGATCTGCCTGGGGAAAAGGGAGAAGAGCCTTTCCTTATCCTTGTCCTGGAACTTCTCATCCTGCGAGGGATCCCCTTTTCAAAGCCAGCCACAGAATCCATCACAAGGAGCAAAAAATGGCTTTGGGAATCCACCTACAGGTAACCCTCCGCCCACGACCGCCACGGAGCCCAACATTTCTGTTGCTAAGGTAGAGACATTTGTGGAGACATTTGTAAGTTAGTAACCCGGTGGTTAAGGGAATCTGCCTTCCCCGGGGACTTTTGCTACGAGAAGGTTGCAAAATGGGACACAGCAAAATGGTCATAAATACGAGTCAGTTGCCAGGCATCTGAATGTTGATCACACGGTCATGGGGATGCTGCAAAGGACCGTGTGGGGGAAAAAAAAAACGGTCACAAGTCACATTTTGCAGTGCCGTTGTCACTTTGAACAGTCACTAAATGAACTGTGGTTAAGTCGAGGATTTACCTGTATTTGCCATGGATTCCCTACCATCTCCAAGGCGGAGACCCACATTTTTGGCTTGTCTTGGTAGCAGCATGGACCACCCACATCATTTATGAAGTATCAGAACTGTTTCAAGAGCTATAAAACATCAACCAGCAGGAAAAATATATAAGACACCCTTTTCCTATGAGAAATGTATGCACTTCCTTCCTTCAATGGTTGAAGTATGGCTTCTGGCAGCGATTTAATTAAAATATGGTTATCAACTCCTGCAACTCACAAATAGACTCGGCCTATCTATACATCATTCTTTTATTATGGTTAACGCCCAAAGAATACATAAAAAAAAAGAGGAGGAAAGAGTAAACAGAGGGACAATCGGAATAGAGCAGAGAAAGAAAAATCATTCAGATTTGGATTGTTAACAATGCAATGTCTTTCAATCTTTCAGAATAAATTGATAAAGAGGTTGTTGGGCATAAATTAAACCAGAATGATGGTCGTGTTTAAGATTATTGCTAAAGATATCAAAGCAGACTTTATGCAGACATCTAGCTATAGATGTAACAAATACCCGTTGATATTTCCCACTTACCAACAAATACTAGAGCTATTTTTAAGTTCTATTTAAAAGATCTCTTGAGACTACAAGGTTTCAAACTTATCCTTACTTAAATTAACAGAAGGGCTTTCATTCAGACCCATTTATAGCCTTCCATGTTTTACTGTTTTGTCTATGCTTAAGTAAAATCAACTTTAATCTAAAATTTACCCGACTGCCTGGAATCAAATAGCTTACTGAAACTAACACAGTAAAATCAGAACAAAATTAAAAAGATAATCAAAATAAAAGGTCATAATGACAGAACTATGGAAAATGGCAGTTACACAATTATATTGGATGTATTTGATAAGTGTACTTTAAAACTTGTGATGGAAAAGTCTTCTCTGGAGCTAGAATGCCCCGGTAACAGACATGTACATATTATTTTAGATTATTTTTTGAGGAAGCATAATATTACAAAATTAAGGAGAATTGTCAGAATTTCAATTAATCGTATACATTGAAGAGCGAGTCAAAGAATCAAGGAAGAAACACAGATGATTTAAAGGTGGGTTCAGGTATTATCTTGAACCTTACATCCAGGTCAGCCAAATTCCTATGTTCTTTTGACGCATGATGCCTTCAGAATGTGGTTTAAGTGATGGACTAGTCCACACAACAAGGCCCGGGGAGGGGGGGGAGAAACCATCAACCACCAGAGGGGTGAGAAACCGTCCACAGTCCACTTTCCTTTCAACCTTGACTCACATGTTGGCCAAAAAAAAAAAAAAAAAACCCTCCCCAGAACACCAAGCACCGAAAATCATTTCAAAGGAGCCTCTGGAGGAAATGGGGGGAAAAAAAGAAAAGCAAATATCCCCTTTCTTGGAGGTTGTGAGAGGGAGCCTTTCTCTCTCCCTGAGAAAGCATTAATCACACCTTGGAATGACAGCCAGCCACAGGTCGGCCACTCACAGCAGCCAGGGGTGTAAAAAGGTGTCTGGAATTCCAGCTGGGTTCATGGGCCTTGGTGTCTGTCCTCAGTGGCCCCTTGGCCGACCTCACAATGCTGCCTCAGAACTTCTCCCCATTTCCTGGGGAGAAACGCCCTTTTTTGGGGGGTGGGAACAAGAGATGGGCAGCCTCAACTTTGGGGCTGGCAACCATCTCCTCTTTCCAAGGATCCCGGACACGGATGCTAACTTGATCCCACATTAGGGGATGGTGCCCCCACCCAAAAAAATCTAGAGTCTGGAAGCCCCCCTTGCCGACTGCAGGTAGTCCTCGACTTACGACCACAGTTGAGCCCGGAATTGACGTTGCTAAGTGGGCATATCTGTTGAGTTTTACCCCCGTTTTATTACTTTCCGGGCCGCCTTGGTTAAGGGAGCTAAATTAGTGAACGGTTAAAGTAATTAAACGGTTGTGAAGTGAATCCGGGCTTCCCCATCGACTTTGTCAGTAGGCCGCAAAAGAAGATCACACAATTCATCACACACACACACACACACACACACACACACACACACACACACACACACACACGGCAACCAGTTGTCAAGCATCCGAATGTAAATCCCATAAACCACGGGGAGGTTCCCCCACGCTCGTAAGTGTGAACAATTGGTCCAAAGTCAATTTTTTTCAGGCACGCTGTAACTTTGGTCACTAAATGAACTATTGTTAAGTCGAGGACTACCTGAATTCAAAGGGGTCTTAAACTTTCAGGAGCTTCGTTCCTTTCAGGGGTTTCTGCTTTGGAAAACAGTTCCTCCCGATGTGTGTGTGTGGGGCGGGGGGGCAGAGAGAGAAAGAATGAATCTTTTCCTCTGGCTTTTACTTCGTTCC
>JANHFL010080933.1:0-12613 GCA_032468155.1 Oxyrhabdium leporinum
AAGCTGTAAACCGCCCCGAGTCTTCGGAATGGGGCGGTATATAAATGTAAAAATAAATAAATAAAATAAATAAATCTTTGAAATCAGATCGATGCTTGCCTGAGCTCTTAAATCTGCAGGTACCCACATTTACCCTCAGCTTTAGGATGACATGACCTGGGAAACCTTAACCAGGTCAGAATGATCACAGACCCCCAGAAACCTGGAGAGCCAAGGCCACATATGGGTCTTCTCGGCCTTAAAAGGAGACGCCATCTTTTCCTCCCCTGAACCAAGAGAGGTGAGCCGCTGAGGATACGGCCTACTTCCCCAGCCCTCCTCCATCTTCTCCAAAGGGTTTCTCACCAGCTTCGGGCCAGGCTGTTCCAGATCAACCGATATTCCTTCAGGATCAGCCTCTCAATGACTCCCTGCAGCTCCTTGTGGTATGGGCTAGTGAGGGCAGCTTCCACCGGTTGGACCACTCCTGAAACGACAGGCATACAAAACTGTTGCAACTGGCAAGTCCCTGAGCTTGGAAGAGGTCTTTTCTTTTTTTCAAGCCCAGGAAAACCCCTTCGGTAGGCTAAAATGGCCCCAGGTCCTTCCAGGGAGGTGGAAGCCAAGGAGCCACGAACACCGGCTGGCAGTCAAAACGCCGCAATCCCACCAAACCCTTCATCTCTACCACCACCACCACCACCACCACCAAACAGCACCAGTCCGATTGGAGCAACACGAAAACCATCGGCACTCCGCAAGCAATCCCATCAACGGGCACCTTGACCTACAACCAGCCTACGAACCCCACAGAGTCCAAATCAACTGAACAGCCAACCAGAGACAGCACTGGCACCCCCCAACCAACCAACCCACCCACACAAGACACACAAACACCCCACAACCAGCAGTTCAGCTCCCAATGACCCTGACGTGATGTCATCTCATCCCAAGACCCATCCCTTGACCGTCCCGTCGTGACTCACACCTGACCCATCGCAAGGCCCTCGCTTGACGCACCCACACCTGAAGCCTTTAGAAGCAGGAAAACACCGGCACGGACATCCCCTAAACTCTGCTGAAGACTGAGCCTTCAGTAACGAAATGTTCGCAAGCCAGCCCACAAGTTCAAGGAATGAACCTTTCGCCTTCCCCACCGGAGATTCTCAATTCATCCAGGTCCTGCTTGTCCCAAAGGTGCTTTTTCAAGAGGCAAATGGGCTTTCTTGATTATTATTTTTTTTCCCCCTCCTTGAAAACATTTCGCTTCTCCTCCAAGAAGCTTCTTGGAGCTCTGAACTGGATGGTGAGGAATGGAAAGATTGACGCTCCTTGCAGACAGACGGCTGGTCATTTGCATCCTTTTTAGGGAGTCGTTGAGGCCACTTGGAGGTTGATCTGCGTCCTCAGAGGTCACCCGAGCGGTGCAAAATGGATGTGGAGCCCTTCTTGGAACGAGTGAAAGGACTGCGTTGTAGACTGGACATAGCCCTTTCAACAATTCCCATTTTGCACCACTCAAGTGACCTTGAGGACACAGAGAAACCTCCAAGTGGCCTCAACGACTCTCCAAAAGGATGCAAATGACCAGCCGTCTGCAAGGAGCATCAACCCTTCCCTTCCCCACCATTCAGTCAGAGCCGAAGAAGCTTCTTTGGATGAGAAGCGAAACCTCTTCAAGGAAAAAACAAGAAAGTCCACTTGCCTCCTGAAAAGGCACCTTTGGGACGTCACCCTCATCCTACCCCCAAGCTACAGATATTCCCCAATATTGCAATCCTTCCAGTGAGCTTAGAACCAACCAGTTCCGAGTCCCAAAGGTTTGCGTACAATTCTAGAAAGCAGGTGGACTTCTTGAGACGAACGGCTGTCCCTCATCCTTTCCACCATCAGGAAAGCACAACGGGTGAAATATCGTGGCAAGGACTTCGGTGGACACATTTTGAGCAGGTTCGAGCGTTATGGTTCAACACTGAACTGGTTGTGAATGTGAGATCTTCCCAAAGATCGCTGGGAAGAGAAATAAGGTTTAAAGGCAGGAAAGTACCGTGACGCGAACGTTTTATGTACATATATTTAACGTCTATATTAATAGCAGACAAGATAGCCATGAACACCGCTACATCATGAGGTAAATCACACAACAGCATGCAGAGCACACAGAAGAAGAAAAAGGCGGGAAAAAAGGGAAACGCCCCCTTTACATCCAGCAACCAATCGTAATGTAGATGGCCTCATGCAGAAGCCCGCCCTCTTCAACCGATTAAGAAGAGATTGAACAGAGTCTCCTGCTCGAGCAGGGGTTGGACTAGAAGACCTCCGGGGTCCTTTCTGTTATTCTCTTCTGTTACTCTGTTATTTTTCCATGATCATGAGTATCCATCCCATAAAGCCCAAAGAAAGTACAGAAGTACCTCCAAGGTCCCTTCCAACCCTAACACGGGTAGTCCTCGACAGACAACAGTTCACTTAGTGACCATTCAAAGTTACAACGGCACTGAAAAAAGTGACTTGTGACCATTTTTCACACTTATGACCATTGCAGCATCCAAATAGTCACGTGATTTACATTCAGATGCTTGACAACCGACTCATATTTATGATAGTTGCAGTGTTCAGGAGTCCTTTTGCGTTCTGGCAAGCAACGTCAAGGGAGAACCCAGATTCACTTAACAAACGTGTTCCTAATTTAACAACGGCAGTGATTCACTTAACGAATGCGGCAAGAAAAAGTCATAACATGGCAATGATATACTTTGCCGTTCCAGCTACTAAATTAAAAATCTTAACACTGTCCCTCTCTTTGAAAAAGCTAGTTCTCTCCCCAGAGATTAGATCAGCTCATGCTTCAGGGTTTGAAAAGAGATCAAGGCCTGGTTTGTTTTTTTCCCCAATAAATCTTTGGGGTCTGGATGTATTTCATTCTGATCCCTCCTGCAAAGGAAGTATTTATAGAGATTTAATTGTTTAGCCATAGCCAGAGGATTTAGATTATGAACGTCTGTCTATTGTTATAACCTTAAAAACTGGGTCTGTATGTTGCTTGGAATCTGTTCAGACTGAAGTGGCACAAAACTCCAAGCATGCAAATTAAAAATGGGGTTTTATCGTAGTATTAAGAACTCTGGGTATGGTATATATGATGTAGTCCTTAACTTACAGCCACAACTGAGCCCAAATTTTAATTGCTAAGCAAGGCAGTTTTAACTGAGTTTTTATCCCATTTAACCATTTTTTTTAGCCACGGTTAAGCGACTCACTGAAGTGGAAGATAAGTAATCGTGGTCATTAAATAAGTCTGGCGTCCCCATTGACTTTGCTTGTCGGAAGCCAGCTAGGAAGGTTACAAATGGTGATCCCATGTGACTTACAATTGGTCCTTGGATTTACAACCAGCAATTCTCTTAACAACCACGGCAAAAGGGTTGTAAAATCAGGCACAACTCGCCCAACAACCACTTGCTTAGCGACAGAAATTCAGTGCCGATTGCGGTCGTTGAGCTGAGGATTACTGTCAGGCTTCCAAGTAATAAATCCATTGCAAGCAAAAACTCTTGAGGCCGGTGAATTCCTCAAAGAATAGCTTTATTGGAAATGCCACATTGGCCCATCTCTGGTGAAAACCAACTCTGAAGGGCCCCTTGGTTTTCCCCTAAATAAAAGTAGACGTTTTTCCCTCAACCCCAAACGATCGGTTCTATGGCCCAATCACTGCAGCGTCTGCTGGTCTGGTGACATCACTCCTCCTTCTCTCGGCCAGGTGTGAGAATGTCCTTAGTTCCCAGGAGAAAGTATTTAATTTTGACTACACGAGCCCAGCTATCTCTAATCCCCCTCTCCCTCTCCCTCGCTCCACTGTGGCAACACTGCAGCCCCAAGATGGTTTCAACCAAGGGTTCACAATTCACTTCAGGGTTGACGCTTGCCTGTACTGGGGAGAAGTTAGGGAGGACGCCAAGTACTCTCCACCAAGTTCTGCAAAAGTCATGCTTTCCTTTTGAAGCTCTTGACAAGTCCTCTCTCCAAATGCCTTACTGTCCATCTTCTGCCATGCCCAAACTACCTACATTTTAAATTCTAATAGCTCTGAAACCAAAAAAATGAAACAGAGACAGAGAAGGGGGAAAAGCATCTTGCTTCAGGGCAGATATAGAGTAAGCCGATGGCTTTCTTTTCAGTTGCAAGTTTGCCTGTCGCGAAGGAGGCGGCTCTGAATCGCAACAGAACAATGAGCTATTGAACAATGGGCGGTATTTTCCCATTGCAGGTTCTTGCTGATTCCTCGGCGGGCATTCCGCAAGGATAACTGGTGCCGAATTCACAACGATAAATGGAAAAAGGAAGGGATGGAGGAATTGGCGTGGTGGTTTCCCTGTTCAAATCTTGGTGAACCTGTTTGCTGAATTCTTACCTTCAATGACAACGTAGGGGAGGCAGTTGCTACCTGCGGCCGACAGAAAGCTGGGAAGACTTGAACCGACCTGGAGCTTCGGAGCCCCCTGCAAGATAGCGCGGGGGGAGAAATGTAAATAGAAGAAGCAATAGCAGAACCTATATAGAATCAAGGTCATTTGGAATCTCAAACGTTTGCTTATTCACGTATTTACCAAGGAAATTCCCAAATCACTGTCTTATATGAACTTAAGCGCTGCTATTGTACATCAGATGAAGCACATTTGTTTAGCAACTGGCACAGTCATGAATGACCAGAATTGCACATTGCATGAAGCTGTTTCTGAATTAAGAGCAATCAAGCTCAAGTAATGAGGACTGAGAGCTAGTCTGGTGAAGTGGCTAGGGTGCTGGCCTCGAAACCAGGAGACAGTGAATTCTAGATCTTCCTGAGGCAAGAAAGGTAGCTGGGTGACTTGGGGCCTATCACCAGGAGACCATGAGTTCTAGTCCTGCCTTAGGCAGCAAAACTGGCTAGGTGATATTGGGCCAGGAGACTGTGAGTTCTAGTCCCTCATTAGGTAGGAAAACTGGCTAGGTGACTTTGAGCCAATCCCCAGGAGACTGTGATTTCTAGTCCCCACTTAGGCATGAAAGTTGGCTAGTGATATTGGGCCAATTCCCAGGAGACTGTGAGTTCTAGTCCTGACTTAGACATGAAAGCCAAATGGATAAGTTTGGGCCAATCCCCAGAAGGCTATGAGTTTTAGTCCTGCCTTAGACATGAAAGCTGGCTGGGTGACATTGGGCCATGTCATTCTCTCTCAGCCTAATCCACCTCAAAAAGTTGTTGTGGGGAGAACAGGCAAGGAAGGAATGCTATTTATGTTTGCCACCTTGAGTTACTCATAAGGTAATAAAGCTGGGATAAAAATAAATAAATCTCCTCTCCCATCCCATAGACATAACAAGAGTGTGTGCAGTTGTATTCTTCCATTGTGTTCAGTAATAATGTTGATTTTTGGCTTAAAAAAGTTTAAAACGGTGGGATTTCGGAACTATGGCTGAACATAGCTTAGCGTACCAGAATCCAACATGGATGCAAGATAACGCTGAAGTTACAAGATGTTATACTTTTCATAAGAGCAATAATTAAAATGCTGTGAAATATAAATACTACACTATAAACCCCATTCTTGCTTTCTCAAGAGCAAGGGAAAGACAATTATACAATACCTGGATGGATTTTAATTGGAATTTTAATGCTCTTTTGGGGGCTTTGCTTATGGCACTTGCCTGAAATCGCAATGCTTAAGAACAATTATTTAAATAAATCAATAAGCACATCATAAATCCTTTAAATCAATATTTTTCAAACTTGGCAACCTTAAAACGTGAGGATTTCAACTCTCCGCATGCTGGCTGGGGGCTCCTGGGCGCTGAAGTCCACCGATATTAAGGCTGCCAAGTTTGAAAAACACCGCTTTAACTAAAACAATACATCAATGTCACACCTGGATTTTGGACACCACCTTGGCCTTCTTCCTGTGCAGGTAATAAAAGAGGCCAGAGAAGGCCAGGCTTGACCCCAAACAGATCGCTTCTCCTATCGTAAAAGGAAAAGTATCCATCGAAGCTGAGGCTGGAAGAAAAACAAAAAAAAACCCCAAGAACTCAGTTATCAGGAAGGGCAAGACACCTCACAGTCCACTGGGATCCTTTATGACCAACGTCAGGAAAGGAAGAGTCACAGCACAAGACAGGTAGTCCTTAACTTATGACAGTTCATACAGTGAGCATTCAAAGTTACAACGTCATTGAAAAAAGGGACTTAACAACCATATTTCACACTTACAACAGTTGCAGCATCCCCATGGTCACCTGAGCAAAATTCAGACACTTGGCAACTGACTCATATTTACGACGGTTGCAGAGTCCCGGGGTCAGGTCATCCCCTTTTGTGACCTTCGTTGGAAAAGGCAGATTCACTTAACAACCATGTTACTAACTTAACAACTGTACTGATCCACTTAGCAACTGTGGCAAGCAAGGTCGTAAAATGGGGCAAAATTGACTTAACAAATGTTTCACTCACTTGGCAACAGAATTTTGGGCTCAGTTGTGGCCTTAAGTCGAGGACTACCTGTATTTTGAAAGATGGCCCCTTGACGAAACAAAACAAGAAAGGAAGATGGAGAACCAAAACTTTAGCATACCAAGTCTTAGCAAAGAGTAAGGTAGGCCCAGATTGATCTTCCCATAGAGCTCAATGTTTCGCCTGGAGTATGTTTTGTTTGGTGTCTCCCCTCCAAATTAAAGACCTTTAAAGAAAGCAATAAAAAGTTACTCTGTTGAAACAGCAAATCCGATATTAAGATCTAAAAACAACTCAGAATATTAAATAGATCAACTGCAGTAGGGTTGCTCTCAACTTACCACCATTCGTTTAGTGACTGTTTGAAGTCACAATGGCACTGAAAAAAGTGACAGGACCATTTTTTCTACACTTAATGACCGCTGCAGCATCCCCATGATCAAAATCTGAATGCTTGGCAATTGATTCATATTTATGACGGTTGGAGTGCCACGTGATCAGTTTTTGCCACCTTCTGACAAGCAAAGTCAACGGGGAAGCCAGATTCACTTAACGACAGTGTTACTAATTTTAAAAACTGCAGTGATTCATTTAACAACTGTGACAGGAAAAAGCATAAAATAACCAACTCACTTAGCAACAGAACTTTTGGGCTCAATTGTGGTCATAAGTCAAAGACTACTTGTACATTACCACTGTGTTTGCTTCATGAGTAAAATGTCCTGTTGAGGAACACAAAGTCTCCAGGCCATTTTTTTGGGATTGCTCAGGTTTGCTGAATCTTTTATATTATATATTATATAATATAATATATATTATATATATCATATTATATTTATTATATATAATATCATATAATCAATATAATTAATATAATACCTTCCTTTTCCATCTAGCTTCCATTTAAGAAGTTAAACTGGGGACTGAGGGACTAAAATATTATATCTGTACAATGCACTTGGAAGGCATTTTTCAATTCAGAATAAAGCTGGAAGGGGCCTTGGAGATCTTCTAGTCCAACCCCCTGCTCAAGCAGGAGACCCTATACCATTTTAGACAAGTGCCTGTCCCGTCTCTTAATTTCTTATTTCTGAATATTATTCTATTTCTGGATAACATTTTTCAACTGACTGCCCATATTCTACAAACTTTCACTTCTCATTTCCTCCCCAGCCACCTGCCTTGTAATTCTTCCCAGCTGACTTCCAGCTTTGGGGGAAAAAAAAATAAAAATCCCCTCTCTGAATTCTGAGATTTGTTTTCTTTCGCCTTTCAAGGCTTTTTTTCGGCTGTCTTTGCAAAATATTTTTAAATTTCGTATCCCCTCTCTGAATTCCGAGACTGCTCTTTTGCCTTTCAAGGCATTTTTCGACTATCTTTGTAAAATATATTTCGATCTCACAGTCCTCTACAGTGAAGTTGTAAGCAGTGTTTCTTAAACTTGGAAAGTTTAAGATGAGTGGACTTCAACTCCTAGAATTCCCCAGCCACCTAGGTTGCACGAACTGGGCTTGGCTAGTCTAGTGAAGAGAAGGATCAGGGGAGACAGGATAGCAGCCTTCCAATATTTGAGGGGCTGCCCCAGAGAGGAAGGGGTCAAGCTATTTTCCAAAGCACCTGAAGGCCAGACAAGGAATAATGGATGGGAACTGATCCAGGAGAGATTCAACCTGGAAATAGGGAGAAATTTTCTGACGGTGATAACAATCAACCAGTGGAACAGAAGTTGCCTTTGGATGTTGTGGGAGCTTCATCACTGGAGGCTTTCAAGGGGAGATTGAACTGCCATTAGTCAGAAATGGTGTAGGGTTTCCTGCTTGGGCGGTAGGAGGGGGTTGGACTAGATGACCTACAAGGTCCCTTCCAACTCTGTTAAA
Organism: Oxyrhabdium leporinum; assembly: GCA_032468155.1. Taxonomy (NCBI): domain Eukaryota; kingdom Metazoa; phylum Chordata; class Lepidosauria; order Squamata; family Cyclocoridae; genus Oxyrhabdium; species Oxyrhabdium leporinum. The sequence continues at coordinate 8,344 of JANHFL010080933.1, forward strand.
CTTTAGGTTCCCTTACAGCTGGCTGGGGAATTCTGGGAGTTGAAGTCCACCCATCTTAAATTTACCAAGCTTGAGAAACACTGATACAATACTTTTATTCGAGGGGGCGTGGCGTGAGCGCACAAGAGCATGCACCCTCAAAATAATTGTTCGGAGCAGTGTCGTCACTCAGGATATAAAATAAGCGGAATAAAAGCAATCGGAGTGGCTTATTGGCACATGGATGCTGTTACTGGGTCTGAACCCAGCAAATTGCGTACTCTGAAATGGGTGCCTGGCCAAACACCACAGCTGGGTCACAACTGTTGGGAAAAGTCCTTAATTTTCTGCAACCTGCATTTACATTTTCTGCAATACACATTTACTATCACTTAATTTTCTGCATTTACATTTTCTGCAATGCACATTTACTATCACTTAATTTTCTGCATTTACATTTTCTGCAATGCACATTTACTATTACTTAATTTTCTGCATTTACATTTTCTGCAAACGCACATTTACTATTAAATTTGACTTTCCTGCTGACAAGAGCACGGAAGGCAGCTCAGAGCAACAATCAAGGAAAAGAAAAACAAATACAACAACGCCGGCAAAGTCAGTGGGTTTAAAACCAAGGCGCAATTCAAAGCCTGGGGGAAGCTGAGGTCTCCCTCCCTCCCCCCATCCCCTTTCCTTGCGTCTGCCGGGAGCCTCTAATGAGCCATCAGCACCCTCTGCACATGCTCAGAGGCACCTTTGTTTTAAAGATTTCCAGAGTCGGGAAACTTACTTACCAGGCTACTACGAGGCTCGGCGTTTCCTGGCAAAAAAAAAAAAAGGCGACTTGCGGCCATCCATCCACGACGCGAAGCCCGGTTCCCGTTTCACTTTCGAACCAAACAGCAGTAGCGGAGCAGGGTTGACCGATGAACGTGACGCGAAGGCGCATGGGACACTAAGTTCCCAGGCCCGTTAACCCAGCTTCGATCCTCTAGGCTTTCTTGCTTTGAAAAACCACAATTCCCGGCATGCCCTCTTCCTCTTTATCGCTCTTGCGAGGATCTACGTTCAGTCTCGCGATTCACTTCAGCGGGGGTGGGGAGTGGGGGGGCATAAGCATTTGCCCTCGTTGAGAACTACGAATCCCGTCAGGCCTCGGGGCAAATTCTTTTAATCTCCGGCTATTGAGAGCTGTCGCTCAAATGGGAAAGCGTTTAAGTGTTTGCTAAAAGGAGCCGCTCTGTAATTATTATTTTTTGGTTAAGCTCCTTTTGTTTTAGACCTTCCAGTAAAAGATGTTTCGGGCTCCTGAATGAGAGGCAGGAAAACAGCCCAACATATTTGAGAGGAGGGGTCGTCAGACTTTCAAGAAGAGACTGGACTGCCATCTGTCAGAAATGATGTAGGGTTTCCTGCTTGGGCGGTGGGTTGGACTAGATGACCTACAAGGTCCCTTCCAACTCGGTTAATCTGTAAACAAATAGAGCTATACAGTATTCACCAACAGGGTCTACTTGGTTCCTGAATTACAGCAACCCACCCGTTTTTTGACTTGTACTAAACAGTTATTTTAGCAGTCATTTAAAGTTAGAACAGCACTAAAAAAAGTGACTTATGACCATTTTTCAGATGATCGTTGCAGCATCCCTGTGGTCATGTGATCAAAATTCGGGCGGTTGGCAAGAGATTCATATTTGTGAGAGTTGCAGTGTCCAGGGGTCATCGTGATGATTTTGTGCGACCTTCTGACAGGCAAAGTCAATGGGGAAGCCAGATTCACTTAACAACCGTGTTACTAACTTAACAACTACGTCGATTCACTTAACAACCTTGGCAAGAAAGGTGGTAAAGTTGGACAAAATTGTCTCACTTAGCAACAGAAATGTTGGGCTCAATTGTGGTCTTAGGTTGAGGACTACCTGTAAAAGTTATAAAAGGATGAGTTGGGAAAATATATAAGTTGTAAAATACAGTACGCTACACTGAATGGTAGCGTGACCTAACAGGCTGATTTCACACAACATGCTAAGCGTGTACACTTAACAATCACGTAAAATTAAAATCTGTGTGATTCTTTGAAATCTTCAAATCCCAAAGATCCTCAAGGAAATAACAGCTCCATGTCGGAGGTCTGGGGGGGGGGCTCTTCAGTGCAGTGAAAGCCCCTGAATGTTGCAGTGTTCCAATATCTAAGGGGTTACCACAAAGAGGGAGTCAACCTATTCTCCAAAGCCCCCTGAAGGCAGGACAGGAAACAATGGATGGAAACTAATCAAGGAGAGAAGCAACCTGGAACTGAGGAGAAACTTCCTAACAGGGAGGACAATTAACCAGTGAAACTGTTTGCCTCCAGAAGTTGTGGGAGCTCCAACACTGGAAATTTCCTGACACCTAGAAAAAGTAATCAGTGCAACGGTTAGGGTTAGGGATACTCTATCGTTGGAGGTTTTTAAGAAGAGGCTGGACAACCATTTGTCTGAAATGGTATAGGGTTTCCTGTCTGAACCAAGGGGCTGGACTAGAAGACCTCCAAGGTCCCTTCCAACTCTGTTCTTCTGTTAAGCATTGCCACTTTACTAAAGGTACTTGTTCATTTCGCTTGCAGGTGTTTCTCTCAAGAGACTAATCCAGGATCAAAGTCCAATAGCTTACCGAGCCATGCTCATATTTGCAATGTCGCGGAGATCTGTTCCATACAGTAATCCATCCGAGCTTAACTGAAACTAACCATGTAGAGTTTGGGCCGGAACACGTTTTGAAAAGGACCAGGAGGGTATATGGTCATCTTGATGAAAACATCCTCAACACGACTTGAAGTGAGGTCGTCTCATTCAATGGTTTGTTAGTGGAATGGGCAGAATTTAATTTTTTTTTGCATACCGAGCATGGGTTTTATCACTAGGCTAAGTTGACTTTTCTTTTGAGCGCTGCCCTTCCCATACAAACCAGCTTGTCAGTTTGAACCGAGCGAGTATGATTTACACAGGACTACTTGAAGAAATCTCTGCTTTTCATTATTGCAATGATTTCACTTCATTTCTGGACTGAAGGACAGAGTGGGGGGACAAGTACTCTGCTCAAAGAACACTTACGTATCAGAAGAATCTTAAAGTACAACTGCTTTTCTTTGTATAATAATATACTTAATATAATACCAGTGGGATGCCTTGACCCCAGAGGTTGTGGGTGCTCTTATCACTGGAGTATTTGAAGAAGAGATTGAACAGCCATTTGTCTCAAATGGCATAGGATCCCTTCCAACCCTAATACAGGTAGTCCTTGACTTACAATAGTTCATTCAGTGAACGTTTGAAGTTACAACAGCACTGAAAAAAAGTGACTTGGGACCATTTTTCACACCATTGCCGCATCCCCATGTTCAGGTGATTTACATTTGGATGCTTGACAACTGGTTCATATTTATCATCATCATCATCCTCTTTTAACGACCCCATAATCCGTTGCGGGGTGGAGTCTGGGCAACTGAATGGAGCTGAGTGTTTTCTGGCCAGATGCCCTTCCTGTCGCCAATGCGGAGGTTTTTTTTACCCTCAGCAGATATATTCCCAGTGTGCCCAGAGAGAGAAATATCTGCCTCTACCCAGGATCGAACTCACAGCCTCCTGATTGCGAGGCGAGCGCTCCACCTCTAGGCCACCGCACCACTCAACTGGTTCATATTTATGACGGTTGCAATTTCCCAGGGTCATGTCTTTTCTGATCTTTTCCCAAGCAAATTCAGAATCTGGCAAGCCAGATTCACTTAACAACCGCATTACTAATTTAACAACTGCCACGATTCACTTAACAACGTGACGAGAAAAGTTGTAAAATGGGGCACCTTAACAAATTTCTCACTGAACAACATAAATTCTGGGCTCGGTTGTGGCCCCAAGTTGAGGAGTACCTCTACTCTGTTCTAATATATTACTTCCTACTTTGTGGTTTTGTCGTTCTTTTTTTTTAAAAAAAAATTATCTTCATGGAAAGAATCCTGTAATGTCAACGTCGGCCTGGAGAACGGAAATATCAGCAGGGTTAAATAGCCACAATTCAGAACAAATTTACAATCGGATCTCCTGAAACCAAGCTGCCAATCCAGAGTCACTCCCGATTTGTTGCCTGATAGGCTAAAAACAGGAAACAAGTGCTGCACTCTCAAATAGATTTGTCCACTTTTTTTTTTTTTTAATTCCGTCACAGAGTCCACTTTGAAAGAGTCAAGCGGAAAGTGCTTTTAATAGTAAAGACATCAACAGCAGCCCTCCCTCCCCCCCCCTCCCTCCCC
>JANHFL010082075.1:0-12572 GCA_032468155.1 Oxyrhabdium leporinum
CAGCCCCTCCCGCGCCAGCAGCCGGCCGGCCCCGGGAGCCCTGCGCAGGCGGCAGGCGGGCAGCTCCCGGCCGGAGGTGCTGAAACGGACAGCTCCCGGCCGGCCCCAGCCTGGAGCCGCCGCCCCTCCCCTCCGCACCGACTCGGCTTTACCGCTGGGGAAGGGGCGCCAGGGGCCAGACCTAGTCCTGCTGCCCGGCCTGGGCTACAAGGGAAACGAGCAGGGAAAGACCCGGCGGCGCAGAAGGACCCGGAGGGAGGCTGTTGATCCCCCGGGACGTTCTCGCCAGGAGCCCAGCCCAAGCCCCCCGTTCCCCAGGTCCGAAGCTGGGTCCACCCAGCGAGGCTGCCGTCCATTGAGACTGGGGTCGCTAACTGCCTTCTGCCCGAGTCCGAACACCCCCTGGGTCGGGAGGGGACTTAACCAACAGGTAAAAGGTCCGGTGGCGCCTCGGGCAGAGACGCCCATGGACTGGAACAGCGGAGGGCAGCCCCGGCTAGAGAGGATTCAGCCAAGGCTGCTGCAGGGAGCAGAAGTCCCCAAACTGAGACTGGGCAGGATGGAGTGGAGAAGCCGTTCCAGGGGCTCCTTGTCCCACCTGTATCCCAAGTGAAGGAAAACCAGCCCGGGGTGGGGCTGCAGAGCCACAATGTGCCCCGCCGGCCCGTCCTTTCCCCGGGTTAAGATTTGTGTGGTTGTTGACACAAGGAGGTGAAGGAAGGGATTGGCACACGTTTAGCAGCAGCGCTGCGTGTTGCTTCCCAGCTCCCCCAGTTGCTTCTGCCCTGCCAAGCCCCAGAGCAAACCGGTTGCCCTACACAGCGAGAGGCGGGGGCAGGTCTGCCTTTAAGAGTCCAGGTTTCTGGAGCCAGGAAGAGCCTGGAAGGCATGCAGAGAAGGAGCTGAACTCCTCAGGCCGATGGCTTTCCAATTCAAGAGGAATCTAACAAAAGGCTCAAACCGTGAGACAAAAAGTCTTGTATATCTCTAGGAGAAAAAAAGGAGATTTCAGCTGAAGAAAAGGATTCCTGAAAGCCGAAGCCTCAGAGGGCTTTTCAGAGAATGGCAGCAAGAGGAGGACAAAGGGCTCCCGACCCCAGTGGTCAATTCCTGCCATGGAGAGTCATTTGAGGCTTGGTTCCGTGGAACACACTTTGATATTTGGATTTTATTGTCTGTCTTAGCACTAGATGCACCCCGAGGCTCTGGCAGTAAAATCAATCCCAGCAAGGACATCTTAGCAGCTCAGATGAGGGGGCTGGAGGCTAAAACATACAAAGGACGGTTGCAGAAATTGGACATGTCTAAAATGAAAAGAAGTGATGTGATAGCAGCATTCCAATGTTTGAGGGCTTGCCCCGAAGAAGAGGGGTTCAACCTATTCTCCAAAGCACCTGAAGGCAAGACAAGAAACAATGGATGGAAACTAAGAAGCAACTTAGAACTAAGGAGAAATTTCCTGACACTGAGAACAATAAACCAGTGGAACGGATTCCCTTCAGAAGATGTGGGTGCTCCAACACTGGAGGCTTTCAAAAAGAGACTGGACAGCCATTTGTCTGAAATGGTACATAGGGTCTCCTGCTGGAGCAGGGGGTTGGACTAGAAGACCTCCAAGGTCCCTTCTGTTATTCTATGTTCTGTGAGAGTGTCTTGCTGACCTCGGCTGCTCTCAAAAAGCAAATCCAGCCCCAGTCTTAGATAGAATTTGGGGGAAGCTCCCCAGAATCTCGTGGACTGTAAGTGAAACTTGGAAGTTGGAGAACAGCCAGGAAAAGACCAGGTCACACTATGGTTCAGGAACTCACATGGACGGCATGTCTAGGCGCTGACTTTGCCTCAAGGCAGAATTTGTCCTTAGCAGATTCCTGCAAGGGAGGAAGCAGTATTTTCATGTTATCACAAGTCACCGAAGCTTATAAAGAATCCTCCCAAATCCAGCGTATTCCAGAATTTTCTGATTCAAGGCACAAACAGCAACTCTCACCTTCCTCTCGGGAATTCCTCAGAGGCACTGAAAAAGCCCGTTGAGCCGTAAGAAAAAAGAAAACATTCCCAAAATGTGTGCATTGATTAAACACAATGTCACAAACGAGCGGGGGAGCTTTCAAGTCACCGCAAATGCCTAAATATCCTACGCCCGTGTTTCTCAACCTTGGCAACTTTAAGTCGCGTGGACTTCAATTCCCAGAACTCCCCAGCCAGCTTTAAAATGGTGTCCAAGGGAAATGGCGACCCTTTCTGAAAATGTAAAATTGAAAGTGAACCCGAGTTGTTTAATTGGAATCTGCCACGTTCCTTTTCTCTAGAAAACAAAACGAAGCAGCTCAGGGATTGTTGAAAGGATTCTGCTGGTCTGGTCTCTCGGGTCTTCTTTGCTTGAAGAGTTTTCTCGACAAGGTGCCATTTTTCCAGGCCAAGTAGGTATTTCGGCTGTCATCTGGAGAGGAACTGCTAACCTTCTCGATGCTCCTGGCAATAACTGCCTTTCTTGCTGTGACGGGTGGAGGCTGAACCAGCCCAAAAGGAGCGTTTACAAATTAATGCCTCTTCACACTCCTGGTTCCCTCAGGTCAGAAAAATAAGAGGTCTCGGCACCCCAAAGCACAACCGCTCACCCCAATTCTCCAGAATGCCTGAAGAAACACTACGGACAGTCCTCGACTTACAACATTCATTCAGGGACTATTCGAAGCTATGATGGCACTGAAAAAAGGGACTTATGACCATTTTTCAACTCACGACCGTCGCAGCATCCCCCATGCTCGTGCGATCAAAATTCGGACCTTGGCAACTGACCCATATTTATGACAGTTGCCATGTCCCCGGGTTACGTGATCCCCTTTTGTGACCTTTTGACCAGCAACCTCAGTGGGGAAGCCAGATTCACTTAACAACTGTGCTACTAATTTAATTGTTGATTCAGTCAACAGCTGTGGCAAGAAAGGTCGTAAAATGGAGCAAAACTCACTTAACAAACTTCTCGTGGGCAACAGAAATGTTGGGCTCAATTGTGGTCATAAGTCAAGGACTACCTGCACTCACTCTAAAAGAGCCATACTCGGTTAGGAGATTGTTGATTAATCAGCCAGATTGTTTGGTTTGGTGTCCTCCATAAAGGCCAATGGTGAGGAAATGATCTTCTGGTGTCTCTCTGAGCTGGCAGGGAATTGGTTTTGGATCTCCCTGAAGAAACATGGACTATACAAATCCTAGAGATTAATTCCCACCAGAGCTTGGGAGGGAATAGACGTCTCCCTCCAAGAAGAGGCTCTGACGTGCTTTGGAATGGAAAGATGCAGCAGGAGCCATGAGAGAGATGATTTGGCAGGGAGTAGCAACTGCTAAAACATATGATGAATAGTTACAGGAACTGGGCTTGGCTAGTCTAGTGAAGAGAAGGACCAGGGGAGACAGGAGAGCAGTCTTCCAATATTTGAGGGGCTGCCACAGAGATGAGGGGGTCAAGCTATTTTCCAAGGTACCCGAAGGCCAGACAAGGAACAATGGATGGAAACTGAACAAGGAGAGATTCAACCTGGAAGGAAGGAGAAATTTTCTGACAGTCAGAACAATCAACCAATGGAACAGAAGTTGCCTTCAGAAGCTGTGGGAGCTTCATCGCTGGAAGCTTCCAAGAATAAACTGCCCTGCCATTTCTCAGAAACGGTGTAGGGTCTTCTGCTTGGGAGGGAGGGTTGGACTAGATGACCTACGAGGTCCTTCCCACTCTGTTAATCTAAAGTAATCTAAAGTAATTCTGTTTTAATCTCAACTGGGAAAGTTCCCTGGGAGAAATTTCTCTTGAGGAAGAGACTAAATTCTATTGGGATTCAAGACAGGTATTAGAGGCTGAAGATTTCTGGAGAGAAGATGGAGCCGGGAAAAGGAGGGCGTTGAGCTCACAGAGATATCTCCTAATTCATTACGTGTAAACGCAATCCCACTACGCCCAGGAGAATTGCACCAAACTTCTCTTCTCCTTTGAAAGCATTTCCAAAGCCCATTCTCTTTCATCCTATGGACTGAGAACTGGTAGGGAAAGGCATGTTTCAATTATTAAAGGCACTATAATGAATTATTCTTTTACTTTGCCCGTCGGTCTTTAATTGAGTGAGGCATTATGTGGTCTGGATTTAAAGAGGAGCGTTATCTTTCCATAGAAGCTACCGTGCCTGATACTTGCCTGTTAGCTCATGTGCCCCAGATGTGCTGGAACTGCGTTTCTTTTGAGAGACATCTGTCCTTTCAAGAACCAGATCAGTGGCAAGTCTCTCTTGGCTTCCTGGCTGTAGAGCTGCCTTGCCATTGTTTGAACTGTAACTATGCAACAGAGCGTAAGGAAGAGCCAGGAGGTTCTTTCTCTCTTGGTATTGATTACATTCCTAAAGCAAAGGGCTATCGTAGTGTTAAGTAAAATGTGTTCTCCTCTGAAAATGTGTCAGGACTCTTGCTCAGCTCAAGAGGTTCCTTAGCTACATCTTCCGGAGAAGTTTGATTCCACCCGATTCTGTAGAGGCATTGTATTTGCAAACACCCATTTCAATAGATTTTTTTTCTCTGGTAAGCTCATCGTATCGGTCAGTGTGCGTTCGGAATAATCTTCAGTATGTATATATAAAGTTTGTCACCCAGTCGTATCCACACCGTGTCCCTTTCGACTCTTCCTGGTGGGACCGTTTACAACTATGGGACGGCGCCATGTCCGTCGATTGAGCGGGAGAGTTTTTGTGGTGAAAACGTTTCCCCTGGGGGGTCGCGAGCCCCCTGCAAGGAAACGGATGAAGTCACTTTACTCACCATCCCTCCGAGACGGTTCCGGTCCAAAGACCCCTCCCCTGCTCGAATTCGGAATCCCCCATCGGAACAGCCGATGGAGATCCCGTGCCGCTGCTATGAGGCCCCGCCCATTCTCACTGCTGTTTTTCTGAATATACAAAGTCTCAAGTTTCATTGTTGCTTTGTTTTCAACTTTCAGCCAATGATCTCTTTCTGATAGACTAATTTGTATTCCCATGGATTATTGCTTCATTTACTTGATTTTTTTAAAAGTCTTAGCAAATATTCTAATATTCCAAATTTGTCTGATCCATTTAAAATTGTCTTAGTTTAAATTCTTATTTCATTTTTTACCATTTGTTTTATATTCTTTGAATCCTTTAAACTGTTAGCTAATTATTCTTCCATTTTGGGATGAAGTTTTATTCACCAGGTAGTTTTTCAGCCTTGCTATTTAGAAGACCTCTTTTGGTTATAACTGTAAATTCAGAGGTGATTGGCAAGTGAAGTAAGTGGACCCCAGTGTCCTTAAAGGTTCATAGTTGCAAGCTTGATGGCTTCTATAATCTCCAAGCACTCAAACCCTCGAGGCAACCACTATCCTCAGGTTGCAAGCTTGATGGCTTCTATAATCTCCAAGCACTCAAACCCTCGAGGCAACTACTATCCTCAGGTCTTCTCATTAGGAGCAGCTATCCAGAGCACTAGTGGGCATTCTCTCATCCCCTCTTAATCTGGGTGGTACTGTTGGATCGAGCTTGTCACTGGTTTGCCAGTTGTCAGTGCAGCAGCATCTCCACTCTACTTTGCCATTTTTCTTACTCAGATACTGAAGCTATGATATACTGCTTCTTAACATTATATCATCTCCCAATATCACTGTAAGTATTTAAGATATCTCTCACCATATTTCAAGCTAATTAATCTTAAATTATAAACTTGGGAAAGTGCATCCGGTTTCATCATAACTTGATGCTATAAATAATGTTTGAACCCAAATGTGTATGTTTGACTAATTTTACTCAATAAATGATAAAGGAATTCCATTTGTAGGCAATTGTTACCAATTCCAATTGATATGGAATGATTGACAACCCCTCCCCCCCAAAAAAAAGACCAAAGAAGCAGGCATGAACTTATGGGAATGAAAATGAAATTTCACCCTGAGAATAATGTTTTAGCCAACATATTAGTACTATGAAATAACCAAAGGCAAGGTACTAAGAAAACTAGAAAAATAACTTAAAGTGGCCACTTGGAATATGTGAACTAAGTTCCAAGTCAGACATCATAAAATAATTATTTTGAACTATTTTAATATAAAATTTTAACTGTGGTATAATCAGAATTAGTACTCAATGGATTTGAAAATGTCCATGTCGACATACCAGACAATGATGACTGGATGCTGTTGTGCTACTCTGAAAATGAGAAATAGAGGGTGTTGGCTGAGCTATAGAAACCATAGCTTCCAAAACTATTGTGAAACTTCCAATTAGTCTCATGTAAATTAGCATTTCTCTCACTTTTAGGAATAAGAAAAATGAACATAATCAAACAAGTACAGACTGAGTTCCTTCATTACCATGGAACGAACTAATCCTGATTATCAGTGAACTAAATTTTCATGTTGGTAACAACTGGCAAGGAAAAAATAACTGATGGGAAAATTTGATGTAGGAAAGGTGAATGACAATGGCTGCACCTAATACTATTTGCAGCAGTTAAAATTTGGAAACAATTTATTTCAGCACCTGCTAAAACATATCAATTGACTTAGTGTTCATCTACTAGAAAGGATAAATCAGTCCTCAACTGTTTCCTAATTAGTAAGTCATTTTCAAACAATCATTCATGGATGCCAGAACAATGACAGAGACCAAACTGTCATTGTGATCATCATCTTGTACATGCAATATTACAACTCTAACTGAAATGAACTGCTCATAATATAGCCACATCCAAATTTATGAATGAGTGGAACTACAAGACTCTACTTGCCAACAACAATTCCAACTAATGTTTAGCAGCTGATTTGTCACCCTTGAACCTCTGGAAGATATAAATGATTCAATATTATGAATTTCAAAAAATAATTAATGAACATGCCAAAGAAATTTGTGTTGTAGTTGTGAATACAACCATGGATTTGGAGGAATACCTAGCACTGATAGGCAAACAAAGCCAGTGCAAAGTCAAAGGTGTGTCACAATATTCACCAGCCTAACAAGCACATCTGTATCTAGCTCAAAGCAGAATGCAATGCATATTGGAAAACATTGCAGAACTTGAAGCAGTTGCACATTTGTAATGAATACTAGTTTCTAAACCACATTATATCTTGTCAGAAGTAAGTTGCTGGCTCCACTCATTCCTTCAAAAGATCTACCAGTTTGAAGAAATACCAAATTCACGGAAACAAGCAATAACGTCAATTTCCAATAAAGGAGAGAATCAAGAGTGCAAGAATGACCATGGGATTATCAATCATGAGCAGGGTATTTTGAAAGTTCTCCATCAAAAATTTCAGAAAAGAAGAAAACAATGCAATTTTTGGCCTGCAAACGGATATGGTGACCAATTAGAACTGCTTGAGGAATACATCATATACAGAAAGAGGCCTGTTGCTGTGTTAGTTCACTTTGCAGCAGCATTTGCCAATGTTTATTGGTCACTACTACAGAAGTCACTTGCTTTATAAAGTATTCCTACTAAAATAGTACAACTCCTGGAACAGATATATAAGGAATCATGAAGTTCTGTTTGTGTTGAACATGATGTTGTGTCCAACATTGTTTTTTGTATGTACTAATGTGAAGTGTGTGTTACATCTTCCTTGTTGGTAATATGGTAATTGATCCAGTTAATTATTGGTTGATATGGTGTCAAATTTCAACAAGATTCATTATAGATCTAACGTTTGTTGATTATAGTATGGTTTGTGCGGATAGTTAAAATGAAGGTTTCTTGATATAAAAACACATGGCTTAATGTCAATATTGGCAAGATCAAAGTATTCAAAACTCATGGATTTTCAGGCAACCATCCACTTTGATGGAGCTCAGCTTCTACAAGTTTTCTAGGAAGACAAAATAGTTTTCTAGGAAGACAAAATAGACAGGAAACATCAACAATCAAAGCAGCTGTCTCTGGTGAAAAGAAAAGAAGCACTGCTACCAAAATATGCATATAATTATTATTAATACTACAGATGCTATTGCATAATGCAGTGTCCAAGACCTTACTTCAAAATGATTTCAAAATCTAGAAGTTTTTCAAACATGTTGCCTAAGTCAAATATGATGGATTTCAATATATAACAAAATATTAAATAAAACAAAGAATGGTATTGCTATCAATCTGCAGAAATTTGGAAGCACTATTTGGATATCTCTGCTGCACTGCCCCAAGCCAACTAACTTCCTTATTGATTACTCTGGAAACCATGCTTTATAGGTTGGAAAGTACAACTATCCACTCCAAAGGAAACTTGGCTGAAAATGTGGAAGAAGATCTAACAAAATGTAAAGTCAATGAGATTGAACTGAACCCCTGATCCACAACAAACAAAAACAGACAAATACTCCAGATAATGTCAATGGACCCATTGTATTCCAAGCCACATGCAGTTTACATTGTGGGTGATTACAGATATGAGCTAAGGACATAATGAAACCCCAGTTAAAATGTTTCCTTCTCATTCTCTTATGATTTTATTTATAACTTAAAACTCACTTCAGGGTATCTGAAGGGAGCTGCAAATTTTTTTAACATGGCATGATCAGACTTTATACAGAATTACAGATTAGATTCCATATCTGTTCCATTTAAACTTTCCAAACACTTTTCAAGGGAAACCATGCAACAAGTGCCTTGGCACTTGAAGCAGAGGCAAGGAAAATGGGCTTTAAAAATAGTGAAGACAAAACCAAGCTGATGCAAGTTGATAATGTTCAAGACAACACTCCAATAACATTAAGACCCTAAAATGTGTGGAACAATTCAACTATCTTAGTAGCATCGTGGATACAAAATAAGCAAATGCAAATGTGGTATTTGCCAAATAGGCAAAGCAACTGCTGTTTTCCAAAAGGATTCTTCATATCTCATATCAAGACCATGTCACAAACAAGGAAATTCTACAAAGAAATAATTCGTAAAAACTCTTTGAGATAGTTACAGAACAAAGTGTATGCTTTGCTGAATACATATTCTACATGAGTGAGCAATATCCAGCAAAAGACAGCCATCAATTGAATACCATCAGATAGTTGGAGAAAAAGAGGAAGGCCAAAGAAAACCTGGCACCAAACATTTCAGGATGACCTGAAAAACATAGACCTTAAAGAGAAGGATGTGGAGACTATAGCTGAGGATTGAGAACCATGGAGTATGCTTGTAGCCCAATGTGCTCAGCACAGGACGTGAACCTAAATCTGAATCCAGCTCAGATTCCAGCTAAATATCTGACTAAATGGGTCTAGGTAACCAAATGCTCTGGATGTTGAATATTAATATTGCCATGGTTAAATGATTGCGTATTTATCTATTTTTTTTGTCTTTAGAATTAATTTCAAAAGTATGCAATACTTCACAAAATAAGTTCAAAAGAAAAAGTTTTAGACAAAGAGCGAGATATCATTTTAAATATACTGGATAACAGCAGCAGATACAGACTTTGCTTATACAACTGATCTGAGAAAGGAGAGGTTCTTTTTTAAAATTCCCTTCCTTGCACAATCTCTCCCTCTCTCTCTCTTTTTGACAACATAGGAGTACACCAAATCCTCACTGCAATAAACTGCTTAGATAACATGGGAATATGTTTTACTGTTAAGCAATACAAATTAATAGGAGCATAATATACGTAACTTGGAAGATGAATATACAGTATTTATATAGTTTACTGAACTAAACTTAAATCTTAATTTTGAATAGCAAATAACATTTTAATCACTACTGTATCTTCTCATAATCACAGTGAAAGCTTCCTTAAAAAAAGAAGCTATTCAGTAATAATGTATAGTAAATGTTTATATATATATATATATATATATATATGCACACGCACACACACTATACATACACACACATACAGTTTTCCAGAGGTTTCTATTTAAAACTAAAACAAAGAATGCAACCTAGAAATCAGAACAAAGCATAAACATCAAAAGCAACACAATAATAGCAATAAAATTACTTTCCTGATTCTCATATTAAATATTTACTTTCTATACCCACCCTTTTCAACCATTGACATTGGGCAGGATACATTATAAAAACATTAAACAACTAAACAATTTAGAATACAGAATATATAGTCACCAAGTAAAGCTATCACTAGAGATGATCCTGGTGAAATTATCAAGAAAGTCTTGTTCCTGATATTCAAATATTAAATCTTTAATTATATGAAGGTTCTTGACAGCAGCACCCCTGAATTCCATATTCAACTGAACATGTTTGTATACACAAAGATATTTGTTTGTAGTTCCAAGATTCTTAAGAACAGAACAGAATTCTTTATTGGCCAAGTGTGATTAGATATACAAGGAATTTGTCTTCGATGCATAAACTCTCAGTGTACATACAAGCAACAAGTGATAAACCATGATCATATTCATAAAATACAATCATCATGAATCATAAGATACAATACTCAGTGATAGTGATAAGATACTAAATAAAAGCAATCAACATAAATCAACAAAGTGATAGTCATAAGATGCTAAGGGAATAGGGAATAGGAAATATTAAGATAATAGCAATAAATCTGTATTACATGGCTTGATATCCTAGTGCATAAGACAATGTTGTGGGAATTAGTTGTTTAGGAGAGTGATGGAATGGGGGAAAAACTGTCTTTGTGTCAGTTGTTTTGGTGTGCAATGCCCTACGGCTTCATTTTGAGGAAAGAAGTTGAAACAGTTTATGTCCAGGATGTGAAGAGTTCTATAGATATTTTCACAGCCCTCTTTATGGCTAGTGTAGTATACAGGTCCTCAATGAAAAGCCGACTGGTTGCAATTGTTTTTTCTGCAGTCCTAACTATCTGTTGAAGTCTATGTCTGTCCTGTGTGGTTTCTGTGCTGAACCAGACAGTTATAGAAGTATTAATGACAGATTCAATAATTCCTCTGTAGAACTGTATCAGCTGCTCCTTGGACAGTCTGAGCTTTCTCAGTTAGCGAGAAAGTACATTTTTTGTTGTGCTTTTCTGATGACGTTTTTGATGTTAAGTGTCCATTTCAAGCCCTGAGAGATTGTAGAATCCAGAAACCTGAAGGTGTCTACTGTCAATAGTGTGCTGCCTAGTATTTAAGAGGTGATAGAACAGGAGGGCTTCTCCTAAAATCTACTATCGTCTCTGTAGTTTTGAGTATGTTTAGTTCAAGATTGTTCCGGCTGTAACAAAGGGCTTTTAAGATTTAAAAAAACCCAGATTTTAAAGGTTTTAAGGGCTATCTCTGGCGTTTGAGTTTTGAATTCTTCCACAAAATGGTAGCCAATTGATGTAAGTGCATAAAATTCAATCTTATTACTGTATTTCCAGTGTCATACAGTTGCATTTTATACAAATTGTAGTTTCCAAACTCTCTATAAAGGCAACTCTACTGAGAAGAGTATTGAAATATCCAACTTAAAGTCCTGATTGAACCACGTTTGGTCATTTTCAGTAGGACCACACTTTGAAAATATAACTACAGATACCACCTAGATTTCTAAGAATTCTAAACTTTATGCTTCATTTTCAGGAGTACAACCCAACAAAAATAAACCGCATAGCCTTATTCTTATTTGTTTACAATTTGTTTATACATATTGGGCCTATTTCAGCCCAAACCTCAAGATGATCTCTTTCAGCATTTCATCTAAATCACTGTGATTTTGCACCTGGTTAGTAGCAGATAGAGAAGAACAACAGATCCTTAACACTAACTTATTCCATTTTCTTATATGAAAGAAAAACTGTAAAGCAAATCTCTCAAACATAATCTTTCTTGGTTCTCACTTTCTTCTACTTTCTTTTTCTCCCTTCCTCCCCCCCCCCCCCCAACACTACAGCTATAGTAGCACCATATGTCTTAGATTATTTATTTTACTCATCTGGTCACATGTCATCAATCATCTGAAATATCTCCCTCTTTAGGACATATACTTACTCCTTCAATACAAATACTTACACTATCTCTCCCTCCATCCCCCCTCTCTCACACACACACCTACCAATCATATACAATTAGTTCTTGGATTACGACAATTCATTCATAGACCATTCAAAGTTATGATAGTCATGTTAGTGAGGGTCTCTGACTAGTCCATGAAGTTGCAGGTGCTGCAGCATCCCCACAATCATTTCTGAGTCCCGTTTTATGTTCAGAAGCTACTTAAGACACTTTTAAGAGTTTACTTGTTTGCTGTAATTTATACCTCTATTACATGGGGGCGAGCTGCTTATGACTGGCTTTTTCATCCTGATCAGGTGAACATTACCCCACTCCAAAAATCATACCTCTGTCAGCATAGATTTATTTTGATGCCCTCTAAGCCTGTGAAATGCTTATCAAAGAATATATAATTTGTCACTCAAATCAGAATCAGTGCCAAAGGACTTGAAGACCTTTTCCCTGGCACCTGTACCTATTTTTTACTTAGTTTTTAATTTAGTTTAATAGGATGGTGCCACCATGTGAATGGTATTTGTATGTTGCAAATATGATTTGGTTTGCAACTATTAAAAGTTGCTGAGCGTTCAGGGACTTAGGATAACCAAGGTAAGTATCTCTGTTCTT
>JANHFL010082202.1:0-12566 GCA_032468155.1 Oxyrhabdium leporinum
TTATTATTATTATTATTATTATTATTATTATTATTATTATTATTATTATTAACCTCTGGCTTTGGATCAAATAACTGTTTAAGGGCTTTTTAGAACCCCATGAGAATTGGTGCCCTTCATATCTTTGGGGGGATGTTGTTCCAGAGAGCAGGGGCAGAGACAGAGAAGAGATGCTTCCTTGGCCTCTCAGATAACAATGTTTAATTGATGGGATCTTGAGCATACTCACTCTGCCTAAATGTCCTGAGAAGACTGAAACAATGGGAGAACAGTGGTCCCTCAGATAGCCAGGCTCTATGCCATGATGAGTTTTAATGAATGGTAACAAGCAGCACCTTGAAACTGCACCGGAAGCCAACTGTAGCCAATGCTGACTCCATAGCAGTGCTGACACATGGGCATGACAAGGAATCTTTATTACTGCTCAAGTTATTTTGAACCATTTGTCTGGATGGTCTTTAAGACCCATAAAGAGCTCATTGAAACAGTCTGGATTAGGGTGTGGATGACCACCTGAAGAGACTATTGATCAAGGAAGAGGCACAACTAGCACACAAGATGTATCTGTATAAAGACCACCCTATTCTTTGAGGAGTAGGAGGAGCAGGAGGACTTCCAAAATTGTGCATACCTCTTGAAGGGGGAAGTGTAACCTCATTCAAGACTAATGATGGGAATGTCATGAACTGGGGGACCAAACAACTATAATCACTCTGGTCAGGATTGAGTTAAAGTCTATTCTTTCCCATCAGACCCAAATAGCCACCAGATGCTGAGTCAGTTCCTAAATCGCTGACTTGCACTTGTTAAAGTGGATATCATCAATATGCGGGTGATACCAAGCTGTGAACTGACAGAGGACTTCACCTAGTGGAGTCTTGTAAATGTTAATCAGGAGAAGAGAGTGTTGAACCTTGAGTCAGCCCATCAGTGAGGGCCTGTGGGTTCTGCCTCTACCCTCAAAACTAACTAGAACCACCAGCTGAAAAAGGATGTGAGGCACTGTAACACAATGCCTCCCAACCCCCACTATCAGCCCAGAAGGTCAATGCTATATTGAACAATATTGTATCTCTATCATTCTTCATGAAGTTTTGATCAAAGGTATCTTTTGGTCATTGATATTATGCTGGTAAAATGGAATGGAAATTAAAGAGAAAGAAATGAAATGATTTGCACCTAATGATGAATCTGGGAGAAACAACAGTAGAGGTCTGAGAAATAGGTGACTAGAAAATTACATCTAGTAATTTCCAGTAAAGTCATTTCCAGCAAGCATCATGATTCAGCTTAAGGCAGGAATGGACCCATAAAAAGAATTCAGAATAAATAGAAGGTGTTGAAGAAAGCCGGTGCCAATAGAATTCCAGCAAGCAGTTAATAGTTAGTTATAAAGCCAAAATTCTAAAAATGCCAATGTTTAGTTTTTTCAGCTCATACTGCTTAATGGACTACTTGATACTCTCTTTGTTTCCATCTGTCCTTTGTGCTTATAATGGCCAGGTATGCTCTTATCTGGTTTCCCAGTCATAGAGTGAGAAGTACAGTAACTCACTGTTGGCCTCTTCAGCATATCAAGAACTCTAACTCATGTCCAGGTGAAGAAACTAATTTATTCACATATCTTAAATGATGGGCAAACATGATTTTAGGCTTCAGATTTTGAAGACAAAATTCAATATGTATTATAGCGATTAAATAAAATGAACTTTCCATATCCTCCTTTAATTAGATAAGGAAAACATGTAGCTTTATTCTTAGCTTTTAAAAACTGGCAGAACATTCCAGCCTATTACAATACAGGGAATACGGCAGCCAACAAAAACACAATCTTGGCAGTTTTCACAAGTTTTATTTTTTAAAAAATAACCCTCCACTAGTAGTTTTGATTGTAAGATGAATGGAGAGAATAAAAAAGAAGTAAAAGCAAGAAGGGGGAAAAACTGAAATAGTAAGTGGAGAGCAATATTGTAGCTGTGAACTCTAAAATTATTTGGATCTTGCATTGTATGCCCCTAAGCACAGTGCCTCATTGCTATTCTTTAAAGCAGTCCCTCTTTCCAGGACTCAACATGAATTGCGTTAATTTCAAAAAGATGACTCTTTAAAGCAGTTGCACACTTTTTCAGACTCAAGCAGAAGGATGAAAAAAAAATAAGAGGGTCATTTAAGTGAACAGCAGAGAGGTGTTGTACAGACAAAAGGTCTAAACCACTGGCACAGTGAGACAGCACTAGAATATACTGTATTTTATATCAGTTCAAAGAAAAAAAAACAAACCCTGAGAGTTGGACCACGTGCTATTATAGCAATAGCAATAGCACTTAGACTTATATACTGCTTCATGGTGCTTTACAGCCCTCTCTAAACAGTTTTACAGAGTCAGCACATTGCCCCTAACAATCTGGGTCCTCATTTTACTGATCTTGGGAGGATGGAAGGCTGAGTCAACCTTGAGGGGGTGAGATTAGAACTGTCAAATTGCAGTCAACCGGCAGTCAACAGAAGTAGACTGCAGTACTGCATTCTAACCACTATGCCACTGTGGCCCTATATGTATATATTATGATTGCACAGACACCCAATCAGGTTTGCAATGGCAATATACGCAGAAGAGATAACCCTTTCCTTCCTGCCCACTATTCTACCATAAATCCTTTACAACTGTGATTTGTTCCCAAGGATATTACTGACAACAAAAGAAACAACAAATCAGAGGTAAATAACTGGGACAAGAGGAAGATTTTGAATAGATAATATATTGCACAGTAATGGGTTAGCACTTCCAAGCAATGGATAGGTCTGATCTGGACTGACACTCAAATTACTGCTTATTTTCATAAATAGTTGTAAGTACTAGGTGCAACTTTTAAAAGTAGGCTTAATATCCAACAAAAATGGAGAATTCATGGCTTCTAGATATTGTTGCGTCACAATCCCACCATTCCTTACTATTATGATGTTATGATGGCTGGCCTTTCTAATTCAGCAATAATAGCTTCCATCTTGTTTTATGGAAGGAATCTAAATGGATTAATGGAAAGGACAACTTTTAAGCAGTAACTTGACATGGACATCTAAGAAAAGTGTTCCAAGCATTGAGAAAAATAAATGAGAAAGAAGAACAGAGGCAATGACGACCTTGGAAGGAATGACACAGACTTTGTACTAGATGTCAATGAAAGCCTACAAAGGAGAAGAGAAGGAACATCAGATCACCTAAATATTATAGAATCAGGGCTCAGCAATGCATTTTAGCTGTGGCTTCAGAGCTTCGGTAGTATTGATTCTGGGATTTCCTCTTCCAAAAATTAATACAGGTAGTCCTCAACTTACAACAATTCTGTTCAAAGTTACAATGGCACTGAAAAATGTGACTTATGACCATTTTTCACAGTTACAATCTTTGCAGCAGCCCCATGATCATGTGATCAAAATTCAGGCGCTTAGCCAGTGGTTCATGTTTATGACCTTTGGTGTGTCCCAGGGTCACCTTTTGCAACCTTCTGACAAGCAAAGTCAATGGGGAGGCCAGATTCACTTAACAATCAGGTTGCTAACTTATCAACTGCAGTGATTCACTTAACAACTATGGCAAGCAAAGTCGTAAAATGTCTCACTTAACAATAGAAATTTTGGGCTCAATTCTAATCATAAGTCAAGGACCACCTGTACTGTACTGTAACTGCATCTCTCTCTCTCTTTCTCTCTTTCTCCCTCCCTCCCACTCTCTCCCTAGTTACCCACCTACCAACCAACCAGTTTGAGATGAAGAATACATTTTCTAAAACTTGTCATCGTTATTAGACAAGCCTTCTAATATAGATGCCAAATGTTTGAAAAATCACCCATATTTCACCCATACACAGCTGATGTGATATGGTCTGAGGTTGGATAAGTTGCTAACACGGCATAAACTACTTTTCAGTTGAACAAATTGTACATGGAATTACACATATGCTGCTCACGCAGCCACAAATCTTATCTCCCTTGTTATGATTAACATCTGATTTTCTTATTTTACCAGCAAAATATTAGGAAATTCATAGTGCTAATATTTGTTGGTTTTGCTTTGGCTATGGAATTCAATATATAAAGACCCCCAAAATGAAAAACTTTTCTCAGACGCATTGGCTTAGTTTTCATCTTATGTTTATAAAATGTTGCACTTCATGGGATGGTTTTGTCCTTACTCCTCCCTCTCTTTTTATCTCTTTCAATGAAAACATTGTTTTCTGCCAATTTAACACGAATACATTTAATGGAAAAGGGGACAACTGGAAGTTGGAGTGAGCAAACAGAAAAAGCTATGCCATATACTATTAGGCCTTGGAGATAAATCTCTGATTGTTACCCCTAAGAAGCCAATGTATGAAAAGCAAGATATACAGAACAACTAAGTGACATAACCCAGAAATACTCGTACAATCACAAAGTCAATCATATATTGAAGAAAGCTTGTACGCAAGAAAAATAATTTTACAGCATGAGACAGCAATGCCTAGAATCCTGACTTTCTGCGAGGAATACAGGGGGCAACATGCTGACTCTGTAAACCGATTAAAGAGGGCTGTAAAACACTGTGAAGCGGTATATAAGTCTAAGTGCTATTGCTATTTGGATGATAAGTGCTGGTAAGTAAAGCATTGGCTGTTGAAAACACATTGTACGTTATGTTAGATGTATTTTGGGAAGCCTTAATTTTAGAAATGCATTTGACAGGGTCAGGCTCCATCATTTTTACTAGGATACAATTCAAACTTTCTCTCGCCCATCTTAATCCCAACAAATATTCATTCCTTTTTCAAAGCCTTGTAACCATATTGGTAGAGGCTACTCAGAATTGTAATGGAAATAGAAGGGGCAAACCTGTCCTCCTGATAAGGAAGTGTTACCATCAAAGTTGGGGTGGAGCATCTGTTATTAAGTTAAAAGTCTGACCAAGTTCCTAACGCCAAAATTAATGTCACAGCCAGCCCTGACAATTCTTGAAAGTACTTCTTACTAAGAGCAACTGTTTCTTCCATTGTATTCAGTGCATATGGATTAGAAGACTTCCAAGCTCCCTTCCAACTCTGTTATTCTTAAGTGTGTGTGTTCAGAGAAGGAACAACATGTGACACTACTGAGGGTTACCACATAGATTATACAATTATTAATGGTAGACAGGACTAACAATTCATCATTAAATTATTGCCACTTGGAACAAGCCACATTCTATGATTTTTAATTATTCCATCCCATTATTTATTTTGGATAGAACCAGTCACTTTGATAAAATCTTTCTGGTCTTTCATTGGAAGCTTTTTGTTACAAATGGCATGCAAAGATACATCTTTTTTTTCTGTCTCCTTTTTCTGTTTGAATTACTTACTTTTCCCTCTCTTCTCACCCTTTGTAAATGTTTGGTAACACTGAAGCATTATATATTCAAAGAGGCAAAGGGAAACTCAGGGAGTTTAAGTCTGAATTGCATGGCTCTGCATTCTGGGTAATAAGAACAGAATGGATAGGGAGCAGATTTAATCTTCACCCCAGTGATATCCCTGAATATGTCCCCTTTGGTTTCTTCCATATGTGGAAATTATTGTCATTTATTATGGACATGGGGGATATTGTATAGAAGTCAAATCTACATCAATATTCCCAACTGCAGCCCATCTGTGTTCCTTCTAATTATTTACTTATTACCATAGAAACTTTGGAACAAATCAAGAATTTTAGGTGCCAAAATAAATCCCCAAAATTGGGTTTGGCTTATTCACAAATTGGCTTATTTATGGGTACGTACAACAGGTATTTCTCTCAGCTTTTCAAAAGTACACCAACATTTTAAGATATATTTAAATCAATTTAAATTAAAATAAATTAATGTATATGTCCCTTTCTAATAAGATGCACAAATATGAGCAAAAGGTTATGAGTATTGTTTGCTCCATGTTCACCTCAGGAATCCAAATGAAAGCAACCCTGATAGATGGCTGTCGAAACTCTGCCTGAATAATCCACTGAAGCAGAATCCATAATTTTTCTAATAGCCATTTCCATTTATGAACAGGCACAGCAACATCATAATAAAAAATACATTAAAATATTAAAGAATAAAAGCATCAGAAAGGTTAAGACCAATACAATAAGCAAATTGCAGCCTGTTAAATTGACAAATGGTATCCTAGAAAGCCTAGGAAATAAAAGCACAGGATTTTACACAGTATGAGCAACTCAGTTGAATTTTCACCTATCCTCTGGCTTCTACGGGAAATAAATCCAAAACATTATTTCCAGCCTCAGGTGGGATGACTGAAAAAAAGAGGCTGCGATGAATATTGTTTGTTAGAGGGACAGCTTTAAAGCACGAAGTACGATGAATCTCCACATTCACAGAGAAACCCTTCTCTTCCCTGATCAAAAGTGCCATCTGTGTCTGAAGCACGAACATCAAATCTTTATAGACTTTGTGAATTTTGATGCTCAGAAGGCAATATTCAGCAATAGTTAACAATTCCCAAATCACTGGATGCAATCCTTGAGATTTGCCTTTTCCTCTCAGATCATATTTTAAAAGCTTTTAACCTAGGGATGGACAACCTGTATATATAAAGATAGTGTTGAATGAAATTCCAGCAGCTCCTGATAACTTAGCATAATAAAACCATGCCCAGCCCTGGGGATGTAAGAAGAATCTCATGCATGCTTCAATCTCATGTAAGAAGGATCTCGTGCAACCTGTAAAACAGGATTGTAAAATGTGTGTTCCAGGGACTGCCTGTAGCCAATCAGCATCCTTTTTGGGTCTCTCAGAGTCCACTCAAGAGCAGATGACGGATGAGGGGGGTGGTTTAAAAGACAAACCCTCTGAAGCTTCCCCCCCAAGTGGTCCTTCGTTCTCACTACTTTGGACATGCAGTCCTTGTCACTGTGCAAAACCTAGTATAGCCTTTAAATCAAGAAAAGTTGCATATCCTTGTCTTAAGGTCTAATACATTTATTTTGTTATGATCATTATTAACCATAATATTATTATTTTACATGAAACCTATTAATTTTTAAGATGCCACAAAGCTATCTTTTTTTGTGGCACCATATTCATAACCTCTGAACGTTTCCATTAATGTGTCATTATTATTTTCTTTCAACGTAGATGCCTAAAGCAAAATATTATTTTTAAAATACTTGGACTTTGTAATAGAAGCCAAATTACATGGGGCATAAGAGACTAGATGGGCTACAAAGCAAATTATATACTTGTTGGCACATGCTTTCGGACTCATATCACTTACCGTAACAGGGAGTTTTCTTTCTGAAGTGCTCAAAGATTCATTGACTGAACAGTGAATGATTTTGTCAGAAACAATTTGGATCTCACAGGAAATTAGGCCAATTTTAACTTCATATTCATTGCTTTCCAGACCGAGGTTGTCAGGCTCTTTCTAATAAGAGAAATAAAGAAGAGCAACATGATTCTACCAGGAACTAAATTCAGCCCTGAACATTTCTGAACTTTATTGACTTCAAAGCTCTCAGATAGTACCTTTCATTTTTTTCAAGGCATGAATATAAACCTCTCTTCCCATCCTCTTTATTTTTCTATTTTAGCTAAGATATTAATGCATATAAAAACAGGAGTTGTTTACCAATCCCTTTCAAATTCCCAGAATAGAAAATTTGAGATAAAAAGCCTTGAACGCAAATTGTGCTTTTGATCTTTACCTGATAGTTAATACTGAAACCTAATGGGAAACAGATGAAGAATAATCTGGAAAAAAACAGAATGAGGGAAAGTAATGCTTAGATTGCCCACTGATGAGCACACTGTCCAGTGCTTTTGAAGCTTAGCGAAGACTTTCAGTAACCATAATGGCCTTCAAGTGGCATTGTTTCTTGACCAACCCATTACTTTATCAAAGTTTTCTTCTTTATTTAACAGAAGCTATTAGAATGAGCAGGTTGGTGGGGGGTTTTTTGAATAAGAATGCTTTTTCAATTTACTATTCGGTCATACATTTGTTCCTTGTTATTGTTTTTATTTATCCATATTCTTAAGTTGTTAGAAAAAGAACAAACTTTTATTTGAATACTCATGGCTAAATTTTTATTGTTTAATTGAGCCAAGTCTTCCTTCTCCAACTCGTAATCAATGTAATGATTAAAGGTGACAATCTGCCTATGTCAGATTATGTTGCCTTCTCAAGTTTCTTTCCCCTTGGAGGCTTAAATATTTTTATATTAAGCATCCTCCTCTCTCTCTGTGTCCATATATTCCAAATTCTTACATGTATAACAAGGGTGAAAGGCTCTCCAGGGTGATGTTTAATCAATTTCTCTTTATTGGCTGTGAAGAACTGGGGATCTGTATAGTATTCCATGTGGAATTTGCTAACGTGTACAGCTTCCTCAGGGTATTCAAAGGGGAAAAGGCTCTCGTCAGTATACAGGAGTCCGTTGATGAAAAAGTCCACTAATGCTGGCTTGCTTCCAGTAAGATTGGAGGCAGCTGGAGAAGGGCAGGTAATCATAGTGTCCGAGTGAACTTTACAGTTCTAAAAACAGAAGAAAGAAAGCAAATCAAACATAGACAAAAGAGATTCTACAAAGTTGGCAACAGTTTTAAATATTTGCATTTGCCAAAACAAAAATAGATACTTCCATCAACGGCCGATATAGACTGAAAAACTCCAGTGTCATTCAACTTTACTGATGGCAGTGTCTATGGGGATTCTGTCTGAATGGATTCGCCATTCAGTCAAAACTGAAGAAGCTTCTTGGATGAGAAGCGAAGCACCTTCCAGGAAAAACAAAGTCTAGACGCCTTTTGAAAAAGCACCTTTGGAGTTCACAGATGACAGAAGATAAGAGATGGTAGGTTAACAGAAGCAAAGACTAACTTCCTGAACCCTGAAAAAATATTGAATGGAAAATCTGAGAAAGAATATAATTCTGCAAAACTTTAATTGTATTTCTTTGTTCATAATATATGGAAATAAAAAGGGAAGAAACACTGATCAGAATTATAAATATTACAGTGGTAGAAGCCATACAACTCAAACCACAAATTCTAGTCCATAGGATATAACTGAAAAGAAAGCACCCAATGCTAACAACTGGCTTTCTTTAGAATTTTCTCTAATGAAGAATCAGCATTCACTGCCCATCAAGTAGCTCATTCTCTTTCAGCCTAACTTACTATACATGAGGATAACTAGAGTAGAGGAAATAAGTATGGCATTTGATTTTATATTTATTTCATACAGCTGACAGCAAAAAATCAGATCTCTGAACATGAGCACTAAATTATCCCCAGAAAAAATGGACTATGCAATAGTAATTTTAAGCAAGATCTCCCCTCCCCAATTCCCAATGGGATGAAGTTTTCACGAACTTAAAATTTTACAATCCAAACAATTTATAAATAGAAAAATAATGGTAATAGGTGTGAAACCAGTGTCTCCAAAAACATATCTCATTAGCCTTTAAGATCAATTCATGCATATATTTTGAATCTCATAACAACGAAACTGTGACAGTCATGGCAAAGGAAGGTACAAGCTCAAATGTACACCCTGGCACATTTGATTGTTTTCTGAAAGCTTACTGAAATGTCATGATAAAAGATACATGTGGAATCATAAATTGCTTAACGCGACAGTAAAATTGGCTATAAAAACAGAAAGTAAAACTGAGGATTCTGTACTTACTGAGTAAATATTTTCAGGTGCTTAGACAAAGTTTATGTTTTGTCCTGCATTTCATTTCTACACATTCTGCACAGTTTTTCACTGGTGAAGACTTACCATTTGTTCTTTTCCAACAGCACGAACAACCATTGACACACTCTGAGCCATCAAAAATCCATTTCCTTCCACGGTGATGGTTCTACCGCCGCTATTAAATCAGAATAAAGGGAAACAGAAAGGTAAGGGATTAGATGAAAAATTGAAGTGGGAGTGCTATCTATATACGGGGATATAAGTCTAATAAGTAACTTATATGAAATAAATTTGCACAGTCCTAATAACAATTCTTTATAGAATAAATATTATTTTTATGAAATATGAAATATATACCCAGTGCCCATAATATGAAAAACAAGACATAGATTCAAGGCCATAAAAATCTACATTTGTCCCTGAATCTTGGTCACAACATTCACTTGACCAAAATAGTTTTTCCTCCCTTTTAGAAAAACTTGACAACCTTCTGTGTTTAAGTAGAAGAATAAGGTTTTTGACGGACCTCAATATATAGCATTTTACTGACTTGGTGCAGATACTTTATATAGGACACATGGATTATTTTATCCATATACTTTGCAAGTATATATAGACTGTATGTAAAATTTACACGTAACCAATACATGTCTTCCACATGTATATGAAAATAAAATGGAAAGGGTTCAAGCCACATGGATTATATATTTGTATCTGGATGCAAATACAAAAGGCCAGGGATTGGGTCATGATGTTACAGCACACATTTCAACATTTCCTCATGTTTGTATCATATACTTATGATTTCCTATAGTCTTATTAACATGTTCCTCGTTCTTTGGAGCAGTGGCTATTGAAGGTCTTGAAAAACTCCTGGGCAAATCTTTACAATGACTACTCTTGTCTTCACCCAACCAGATCTCAGAAATACATATTAGGTTTCTCTGCTCCTCCACAGTCGAATCATAAGAGGAGAATAATTTGCTCCTAGACATTTGCTAACAGCAGACTGAGGCCAGGACAATCAGTGATACTGTATAGCAGGGGTGTCAAACTGGATTTCTTTGAGGGCCATATCAGCATTGTAGTTCTCCTCCGCGGGCCAGATGGGGGTGGAGGAGACAAGACAAATGCCTCCTGCAGCACTTTACTGGTCAAAATGGGGTGACGTGTGTGTGTGTGTACACAGCCTATCGTGCCCAGTTTTGGCCAGCAAAGTGCTGTAGGTTGTCCAGGCCAAAAACGGGCCACACGTGGCCCATATGGGAGCCTCCCACACCCCATTTTGGCTATCAGAGGTACCACAGGTCGGTCTTTTGCTATTTCCAGGCCGGCCCCACAGGCCAGATTTAAGCACCCTGTGGGCCAGATCCGCCCCCCCAGCCATGAGTTTGACACCCCTGCCATATAGCACCCAGGAATATTCAAGAGGCCACTGGAGCAGAAGATTATCAATTAACCAGGAAACATTTCACCACTGAACTTGAATGGAAATAGAGTATGAATAATTTCTTTGTCTTGTTGCCAAACCAAAACCTCTAGCAGCAGCTACTTACGGGTAAACAGTAAGTTTCAACACTTTTCTCCTTAAAAGCTGCCTTTAGACAGCTAAATGTGGAACCTCCTCTGCAGAATCTATTAAAGGAAATAATGAAATGACCCTAGAACGGTGTCAACAACCCGCGTCTCCAGAGTTGCATGCAATTCTTTGGGCCCTCTGCTGTGGTTCCCTGTCCCATCACCCCTCACCCTCCCCTCCCCTCCTTCGCCTCACCTGAGAAGGTAAGGGCAATGGCAGGGGATGGAGAAGCATTGCTGGAGCTTCTTCCGGCCCTTGTTGGTGCTCGGCGTGCCTTGGTCACTTGGGGAGACATGCAACCTGCTCTCTGCCCCGAGACACTGGCCTGACCAGCCACAACTAACTAATGAAGCCTGGTAGGGTCAGAATGGGATCCGGGAGGATGGGACAATAGAAAGGGGGACAGGCCCACAGTGCCCAGCCGTGGCTTTAAGAAACTCAGGGCAGCAGGAAAAGGGGGCTGGCTCCGCCAAACCTCGCATGTCTATCCTGGGGGTCAGGCTCGGAGAAAGCCAGAGCACACTCACCAAAGATGCTTGCGCATCAGCTGGTCTCCCCCCCATCTCTCCCTCCCTCTCTCTCTCTCTCTCTCTCTCTGTATCTCTCTCTCTCTCTGAAAGCCATGGCTGGGCCAAGCCAGCAAGCTCTCCTTGGGGCTGTTCTCTACTCCTTTTATTTCTTCTTTTTGGAAATCTGGGCTGGCTGAGGAACAAGCGCCAGCCATGGCAGAGGCTTCCCTTCGGGTGACCCTTCTCCTCCTGCTCTCCCTCTCCCTCCCCCTATTGCGACCCCCCCGGCCGTCTGTGGCAGGGCCAGGAGGGTGCGCATGCAGAGGGAGACCCTCCTTAAGTGAGTGATCGCCTGCCCCACACGTGTCTTTGCTGCACTTTGGCCGAGCCCAGGTGCTCACTTGAGGAGGACCTCCCCACGCATGCGCACCCTCCCGGCCCTGCCACACCCTCCCGGCCCTGCCACGATAGGAGAAGGAGGGGGAAGGGTAGGGGGAGGAGGAGGGTCACCCGAAGGGAAGCCTCTGCTGTGGCTGGTGCTCATTCCTCAACCAGCCTGGATTTCCAAAAAGAAGAAATAAAAGGAGTAGCGAAGAGCCCCAAGGAGAACTTGCTGGCTTGGCCCAGCAGCGGCTTTGAGAGAAAGAGAGACAGACAGACAGACAGACAGACAGACAGACAGACAGACAGACAGACAGACAGACACACAGATACAGAGAGAGGGGGAGAGAGAGACATAGAGAGAGAAAGGGAGAGAAAGGGGAAGACAGG
>JANHFL010082409.1:0-12560 GCA_032468155.1 Oxyrhabdium leporinum
CCTCCCAATTTCCCAGGCACTAAAATGTGGCAGCCACAGAGGCCTTCTACAAATATGGCTTCCAAGGCTGACAGTAACCAAAATATCTTTACAATCCCCATGTCACAACCTTTGAGCACCCCTAATGTTTGGAAAGTGAATGTTGAAAAATTTGACACGCCCTAAAAATCGCTCACCTTCTCCACTTCCACCCACCCCTATCCAGTCTCTCCAGGTTTCCACTTCTCTGTTTCTCTACCAATTTTCCAGCCTCTCATCAAACTTATCATGTCCTTTTGTGTCTGTGTGTTCATATTTTTATTTGTTTATTAAAATAAAGAAATGCAAAGAAAAATGAAAATAATGGGAAAATAGGGGAGGAGAAGGGGAAGCAGAAGAAGTGTAGGGTAAAGGGGAGAAGAAAAAGAAAAGCATTGCCTTCCAACTCTTTTAGGTGCAATAGAATAAGGTAATAACATACAACCTCAATTTTTTACTTTTACATAATAATATATACTAGCCATTTCTATAACAACAACCCTATCTAATCAGCAAAACACAAAATAAAAGTCTCATTTTTTTCCACCTCAAGCACAAAGTCCAAATGCTGTTTCCAAGTAGAAAGTAGAAACAAAAATAATTGTATTCTTTTCTTTAATCAAAGCAGTTAATTTAGCCATCTCTGCTGACTCCATCAACTTTTGCAGCCATTTGTCCATTGTGGGAATCAAAGCATCCTTCCATTTTTATGCTTAAAGTATTCTTGCTGCTGTCAGCATATATAACATCAAAGTTCCATTTTTTTCAAGTTCTTTATCCATTAAGCCCCAAAGAAAAGTCTCTGGTTTTATCTTTACAGTCACTTTAAGAATCTTCTGTATTAAGATGTGAATCCTACTCCAATATTTCTTTGCTTTATCACATGTCCACCATGAATGGTAAAAAGTTCCTTCTTTACCTTTCCATTTCCATTTCCAACATTCATTTGAAGTACCTTTATACATTTTTGACAATTTATCCATTGTTATGTGGGAAGAAATATCCATCTGGTTTAGTTCCAAGCTGGGAGAAAGACACTGGAAACATGGAAGCTGATTGGAAAGAAGGTTTAATGATGAACAGAACCACTAAGCACATGACTGTAATGCAGCTGCCCCAAAATGGAGTTGAGAGTGTTGTTTTTTTTATACCTTCTTTGGGCTCTGCACTTGAACTTGAACTATTCTATTGGCTGTTGTCAGACTCCCATGGGGCCATGTAGGGGTTATGTAGGGGTCATAGCTGGCTCTATAGGCAAAGTACAAATCTTAGGTGTTTGTCTGAGCTAAGTTTGGTTGAAGTTTCCGAGGGTGATGTAGTGAAGGAGCTTGTGTTCTGAAAGGGTGTTGGGTAATTTCTATTGTGGCTTAATGGTCCCTCCCTGAAGGATAATTACATCATCTTGGAGTTGAAGGTCTTTTGTTTTGTAGATAGGCTGGCCCAGTCTTTCTTAATGGGCACAAAATATCTGCTGCGGGCTATTTAAGATGGAGTTTGCTTCCTGCCTCTTAAAAACACAAGTTTTTCCATTTCTCATTTAGGAAAATATAATATTCTGCCTTTTTTTAATATTCCTCAAAATATTTCATTCTTCTAGGAGGGTGGGTGCTGGCTTTCTACACCTCCTGTGCTATCATTGTTTTCTCCTTCTGACCCTCCTCTGTACCCTGTGTGCTCAGATACCAGCTGTTGCCAAGTCTTGAACTAGATCTGCCACTAAGAAAAGAAATGTCCTCGGTTGTTAATGGGCGAAAGTCACCCCGGATGACTCATTTCATTATGGAGTTTCAGCCAACCCTGCTTCTTTCAGCTTTCATATTTTTCTTAATTCTCTGGGTGGGGTGGAACTTACTTTCTTTTTGAAGCTGCATGGCTGAAATATTGTGCCTCCTACAAGCTTCCCTTTGAGGTTCTTCTGGCAGCTTTACTTCAGACTGGAAGCAGAGCAGAGGACGTGTTCTTCAGTCAGTGGTGCTTTGCTTCTAAACTAGGTAGAAAATCCGCTACTTAATTTATTTTTGTTTCGCACACGTTTTGGATTCTTCGGAACATTTTACGCACGTAAAACATTGGTGTTCATCGCTGTTGCCCGTTATGTGTAATCCTGGTTTTCAAAAGTCAGTGCAGGAAGACCAATGTAGTGTAATAATGCGTCACACGAGAACCAGGATAGTCACGTTTGAATCTCCTCTTGGATGAGAAACTCTGTAGATGTTCTTGGAAGTGTGTCTCAGTATAATCAAACTCACAGTAGCCAAGGCTGTGACAGCATCGAAGATAGAAAGCCCTCTAGATTCATCAGGCATTTAGGCCTACTTATTTTATTCAGTCCTTACCCCTCTAGTACAGCAGCCCCCAATCTTTTGGGCACCAGGGGCCGGTTCTGTGGAGAGAGGTTTTTCTGTGGCCCGGAGGGGGCGTGGTTTTGTTTGCTGCTTGCATCCCGTGGATGGGGTTCGCTTGTTTACGTAGCCCAGTTTCTGGTATGCCACAGCCTGGTGCTGGTCCATGGACCAGGCATTTATAGCATCTGCTAATCTAGAACCTTTCAGAGTACGATCTGCCCACAAAACTAAGTTATAGAAAACTGCCTTACTTTCAGATCAGTAATACCCATGTAATACCCATGCATGGAACTGGGATCAGTTTCTCTTTGGGACAAGTTCATTGTCGTTTTGGATATGAAATTCTGAGGCTGTTAGTCTGTTATTTTGTTATTTGTTAATTTTTGTTATTGTGTTATTCTGTTACCCCTACTGGATATGCTAGCATGGACATTGAAAGTTTATCCGTGTCTGTCTGTCCCTATCCTATTTATATAGCTGCCCATCTCACAAGCAAGTGGCTCTGGGCAGCGTACAGTAAAAGATGAACAAGTTGTTTAGAATTGATTGTATGTGACCATCTAGATTTTTTTCATGATGATCTGTTACTAATCAGACCCTTTGGATCTTCCAATGGTGCACCCATAAACTGAGTTCACCCACCTTGCTGTTGGACATCCTTCTCTCGTCTCTCCCTCCTTTCCCAGCATTAAGAGCGTTTTCCAGAAAGCTGGGTCTTTGTATAATGTGTCTGGATAATTTGAGCCTTCTTATTTGTGCCTCAAGTGAGAACTCTGGGTTGTAAGTCTCTGGGGTGATTTGTTCATGACCCATTTGTTTGTCTTCTTGGCTGTTCAGAGGTCAAGACACCATAGTCTAAAAATGTCAATACTCTCCCCCCCCTCAAAATTCCAACTTTCACTTCCATAAAGAGAATACCATGGCTTGCTTTATTCTGATCTTTGTAGGTATGGACACATCGCAGCATCTGAATATTTTTTTCCCAAGGTTTTATTGACTGCTCTACATAGTGCTAGTCAATGGTGTTTTGCTTGACTGGTTTGTTCCTTTACTGTTGATGGTTGCTCCTAAAAGGCAGAAGCTATCCAAACACTTGGGCATTCTTCATTGCCAGGTCTAAGGTTGGTTGTTGTGATCATTAACTTGGTCTTGTTTACATTTTAATCCCATGTTTTCACTCTGTTTCTTGAATTTATTACTGGAGCTTGCAGATCCTTTCCTTTTTCAGCTACTGGGGTAGTATCATCCACACAACACAGATTATTGATGTTTCTTCCTCTAGTTTTAAAACCACACTCATCCTCTTCCTATCCAGGTTGTCTTAATATATATCCTGCATAAAGCCTGGATAAATAAGGGGAGAGTATCCAACATGTACATTTTAAAGTAGTCCATCAGAAATTACCTTGGCTAGCTCAGGAAGAGAGACTGTTTCTGATGGGTAGATGGTACACTAATATTATCCTTCTATTATCCCAGCTACATAAATAACAGAAGCAGACACTAAAATATTGGCAGACTGTTGGATGGAGCTTGTGGTTTCTGAACTGGCAGACAGAAAGATTGACTCTCCTCTTATTCAAATCTCTGTGATACGTGCCAGGTCGATGCTTTCATAGAGGATTAACTCCTGGATGATAGTCATTCTACCAGCAGCTGAGCTAGCATTAAAATTTGTTTATGTGGTTTAATAATTATTTAATAAACAATGTATTTTTTCAGGGAAGAGAGGAATGTACTGTAGGCTTCTGACTAGGTTACCTATAATATTTCCACTTTTCCCCTTCCTCATTGGTGTGTGTCTTGACCTCTTTCTTTGGCACTTCTAAACTCTTGTACAGAATTTGTCACGCAAACACATCTGGCTGCTTCGTTTTTCCTGAAAACTGTCACTTTACAGCAGGGGTGTCAAACTCAAGGCCCATGGGCTGGATTTCGGCCCGCAGGGTGCTTAGATTTGGCCCGCGGGGCCACCCTGGAAACAGTGAGGGAGCAGCAGTATACCTCTGCCAGCAAAAACGGACCTCAGAAGAGCACTGTTTTCACTGGCAGAGGGTTGCAGGAGGCGTCGCAGATGGAAACGGAGCGTAGGAGCCCGTTTTTTGCAGGCAGAGTGCTCAGGCCACCACAGGCGCCCCTGAGTTGAAACACAACCCTGATGCGGCCCTCAATGAAATAGAGTTTGACATCCCTGCTTTAGAGCGTCTGTATTTTGTACAACAAACTGCTGCGTCGCTGTAAGGAGGAGAGCTGTGTCTGAAGTTTTTGATCATTTCCTATGTGAACATAAGAATCTGGTTTACCTGATTAAAGGATTAACTGTCTGCCATTCAAGTATATAGCCATATAATGTCAGAGCCGTCTGTTTAAATAACTCTGTTTCAGAAACATATGCCTGTACCGTGGGATGATGTAACATCGCAGCATGTTTGTAAACATTTTTATATGAAATTTATGGTAGCGGTTGCTGCCTCTGTGCAACAGGGTAAAGAATTTCTGAATGCATATTTATAGTGTTTAATTGTGTAGTGAGTTGAATCAGCATAGCACACGAGCTACCAAACTCAAGTCTCTGCACTATGTATTTAAAGCTTGTCAGGTACTGTAAAGGATTGTAGAGCTGGCCTTGGGGAAGGTGTGAACGAACAGTTAAGGAGCAACTTAGAGAAGAGATTATATGTCCAGAGCAGTGTATTTCTCAATCTTAGGAACTTGCCTGGATTTCAGCTCCCAGAATTCCCCAGTCAGCATGCTGGCTGGGGAATTCTGGGAATTGAAATCCACACATCTTAAAGTTGCTAAGGTTGAGTAACGCCGGACAGAGAATGAAAGATGAATGAGGAAATAGCTCAGTTTTGATTTCGTTTGGTAAATGGTGGGTGGAGAGAAACTGACAGTTTTTCAAGAATCTGTACAGAACAATAAAGCAGCATTCCTGGAATCAGTTTTGAAAGTCTGGCCAGGTTACTTCTGTCTTTCCATCAGGGTGAGGTTATTTTGTGTTTCTTACATCTTCCTCAAGTTCTATTTATTCTTTTATGGGTCCTTAGTACAATAACTGAATTCCCATTGGTCCCAAGTTGTTATCTTTCTCAGTTTAATTATCATGTTTGGTCATTTTGGGGATGATTAGAAGAGGGAACATGATGTGTGCTACATCAGGATGGAAAAAACTGTATATAAATCAAACTCATATTACAAATGAAGGCAAATATCCCAGGACAAAATATCCTAGGATAATAATGCAAGATCGAATTTGGGCCGTTCACCGGTCCCGGTGACTGACCCAAATCTGATCTTGCAAACTAATATTGTATCATGCAGGGTGTCAGGAATGAAAATCAGGACCACATATTACATTCCAATTAAAATGATTTATTATTAATTATGCCAATGCACAAGAATCTACTAATGGTTAGCACTATCTTGGCTAAGGGTCAATGGAATTCAAGAGAGGTTGGACCTAGTTCATTTGTGGCTACGTAGAAGTTCTAGGCTGATTCCTGTTTTGACTTCGCCCCCATGCTCTGCTACTTCTACACATGGGACATGGTCCTTGTGATGCTTGAGGCAAGAGTGAGAGGGCTCTGATGTTTGTTAAGATGGCTTTCTTGTCTGATGAAAGAGGATAGTTTGACACAGCTTGTCCATTTTTTACTAATGTCTTTTTCCCCCTCCTTTTTCCACAGGCTGGCAGTGATGGTGAAAGCATAGGCAACTGCCCCTTCTCTCAGAGGCTCTTCATGATACTGTGGCTCAAAGGAGTGGTATTTAGTGTCACAACAGTTGACTTGAAAAGGTAAGGAACTTGTTGTTCTTAGGAACCTCTTACTATACAGATAGTCCTCGACTACAACGACAATTGAGCCCAAAATTTCTGTTGCTAACAATTGTTAAGTGAGTTTTGCCCCATATTATCACTTTCCTTGCCACGGTTGTTAAGTTTAGTAGCACAGTTGTTAAGTGAATCTGGCTTCCCCATTGTCAGAAGGTCGCAAAAAGGGATCACCTGACCCGGGAGCACTGCAACCGCCATAAATATGAGCCAGTTGCCAAACATCCAAATTTTGATCACAGGATTACAGGGATACTGCAACGGTGGCAAGTATTAAAAACGGTCATAAGTCACCTTTGTAACTCTGAACGGTCACTAAACGAATGGTTGTAAGTCAAGAACTACCTGTATCTGGTTTCCTGTGACAGTTTTAAGTTTTTGTTGGAATTGTAAAACGCGGACACATGATTGTGGGATGCTGCAAACGGTTTTCAACCGGGCCTGCTTGCCGAATGCCCGATGTGCAGCTTTCCTTTAGGAGACAGTGTTTGGATGGCAAACACCGGTGGATCCCATCTGAAACTTAACAGGCTAGGATAATTTTAATGGCACCTCAATTAACTGCTCCAGGTTAACGTCACTCTCAAGCTCTACCTTAATAGTTTCTTCGCAGGGTGTAAATGGTTTCAGTAGAAACGACACTCTCATAGTATCTGCTGCATTGCTTATTTTGAAGCTTACACCTTGGCAAGATTCTCATTCCCTCCCTGAGACTCCCTGGTCTTTGCAGTGCTTAGTGTAGAATCCAAAGGAATTTGGGGAGCCTTCATCCCGATACCAGCAGCATTCTGTCCTCCCACCGTGTCACTTTCAAAGCAGATTGTCCCAGAGGCCAGCCGGCTCTTCCCTTTCTCCCCTTGCTGAACTGATACTTCTTATTCATCTCGCACGCTGAAGCATGAAAGGGGCAGATTAATAACGTTGAACTGCAGTGTTGGACAATTGTTCCATCGGTGGGGTCACTGCTGTCTTGACTGCACGCCTGTTTACGCCGCATGGAATTTTCCCAGGAAGTCAAAGAGAAAAAGGGAAGGACTCTTAATTGAGGGAAGCAGTTTTTCCAATTGCTGCACTGCTGACACCACGAACCAAAAAATAAATTAAAAAACGCCACCCTAACTAAATGGACACCAACCTAGCAAATCCGCAGTGCTGCTTCTCTCCGTTATTCACGGAATGAGAAAAATGGAGGCAGAGATAAAGGCTTTCTTGGCGGACTTTGGTGTTCATGGGAAATTATTTGAGCTCTTCTCTTTTTTTGCAGTTTTGGATTGAGGTGAAATTATCGAAGCCTTTCCAGCTTTGTAACCTTAAAAGTCACTTTGCTACTTCACGTTGTGTGTCTTCCAAAGGGGTCTTCGATTTCTGCATTTAAAATTCCGTTAGTGTTGTTGGCATCCTTTGTGCCTCCTTCTTTGGGGGTCCGAGCGATGTCTGAATTCATGATGCGTGGAGGCCATGGTTTTTCCATCGGTTCTGCCAAGCTGTTTTCCCCCTCTGTTTATTTGGCGGCCCGAAAAGCATGCATTCAGTTTCTATTCCATGTTTTCCAGATGACAGCTACGTTGCTTATTTGCTTATTTTTATTTATCTTATTTTTACCTCACCTTTATTACTTGATAAGTAGCTCAAGAAGGCAAACATATATAATACTCCTTCCTCCTCTTTTTCCCCTCACAATAAGAATTCTGTGAGATAGGTTGGACTGAGGGACAGTGAGTGGCTCAACATCGCCCAACCGGCTTTCATGCCTGAGGCGGGGCTAGAACTGGAACAGCTGGGTCCAGGGCCTGATGCACAGAAGGCAGAGGAGAGGAAAGCAGTAGAAATCTATGGGCCGATCCTTGGGACGGAAGAGCCACTGCTGCTAGCGAAGCCCCACCCTAGTTCTGGGGATAAAAGGAGATGAATAAGTGTGGCAGACAACTATTCATCTTCCTGCTGGACAGACCTGTTAGCCTGCTGTGTGTATGTGTGTGTGTATGTGTGTGTGTGTGTGTGTGAGTGTGAGAGAGAGAGAGACAGACACTTTTTGCCGGGGCTGCTGGCGCTCCTAATAAAGGGAACATTTATTTAACTACAGAGGATTTGTCGTGTTTGGGAGCCCGGTCAGAACACTTAAGTTCACATTTGTATAACTTTTGACAGTTGCGAACTATCAGAAAAACAAAACTTTATTCCCAGATCAAAAACTCATACTTTTAAGTCACTGTGGACTTTCTGTTCCTGGCTCTTTGTGCAATAACGGTTCCCACTTCCTTAAAAGGGAAAAACTCATTTTCCCTCTTCTGTTAGGACATAACATAAAACATTGAGTTTTAATGTAGTCGCAGTAGGTCAACAGTGCATCTTTCTCACCTGCGTCGCCACAAACGATGGCAATAATACGCAAGTTCCTCTCTCTAGTAATTTGCAGAGACTTGGGTGAATTACTGTAGCCTATACACGACTCCTACCAGTTGAAAAGTTCACAGCTAAGGAGTTGTGAAACTCGGGAAAAATGCTATCAATTTACTCTTCTGCGACATCTATTTTCCTTTGCTACTTTCTCTTTTTATATCTAATTCTACGCTAACGGGATATTTGCAGCTCTGTTAATAATACAAGCACAACTGCATGCAGGCTAAATGGGGACATACCAGCTCTTTCCTCCCCTGCCAAGTGCTCTTCTTTTTTTTTTTTCCTGCAACTGCTAAAAACAGAGGTTTCATTCTTTCCCATCTTCAGGAATGCAGCTTGAGTCTGTTTGCAGGAATTAGATGGTCTTTGTTGGACCGAGTAACGCTACGGCATTCCTAAAGTTCTAGTTTATTTGGGAATATAAAACGATTTTTGGGACTCGGTTTTTGCAGAGCCTCGGAAGGATTCTTTGGCTAAAAGACGGATGGAGGAAGCGAGCCAGCGGTTTTCAGATTTTCTTTTGAGAAGTTCTTAAAAGTTTGAAAGAATGGCTTGTTTTTTGGGGAGGTGTGGGAAGCTAATACTAGAGGCTGCTTTCTTCACAAAGCTATGGTGGATTCCTGGTTTTGCTTTAGGCTCCTTGCAGTTTTTGGAGAGCAGAAATGAAGATCAGTGCGCTGAGCCATACTTCCATCTTTTCTGTTGCTCCTGCCCTCCGGGACATCTTGCCCACCCACCCCACCCCACGTGAGGTTGGCCCCAATCCTATCCTTTCATAAGGGCCTAAAGATTTGGCTCTGCCTGTTGACTTAGGGCCCCAATGGGAGAACAGCACAATAGAGGCAGTTGATCAAGAAAAAGCAGATCCCACCTTCCCCCCATTTTACCCACGCCCTCCCCACATGTCCTTGATTTTAATCTTTGGCTTTAATTTATTCATGCTTTAATGTAGATATATATTTTTATGCCTGTAGGCTGCCCAGAGTTACCTTCTGGTAAGATGGGCAGCCAATAAATTTTATAAATAAGTCTTCTTGGCCGAGTCCTATTATTTCTTTCTCTAAGGCAGTAGTGTTCTGCTGCCAACCTACTAGGTTTTTCCAGAGGAGAAAATGTGTACATCGGTATTTCTCCACCGTGGCAACTTTAAGATGGGTGGACTTCAATTTCCAGAATTCCTCAGCCAGCACACAGACACACCCGGAATACCATCCAAGCTTCTAGCCAGTTGTTTGTCTTGGCATCTATTCATACAAACCTTTCATGGGGAGAAAGATATATAGGTAGCCCTCGACTTATGGCCACAACCGAGTCCAAAATTTCTATTGTTAAGTGAGACATTTGTTAAGTGAGTTTTGTCCCGTTTTATGACCTTTCTTGCCACAGTTGTTAAAGGAACTACTGCAGTCATTAAGTTAGTAACACAGTTGTTAAATGAATCTGGCTTCCTTCCCCGTTGACTTTGCTTGTCAGAAGGTCAGTCATAAATATGAGTCAGTTGCCAACGATCTGAATTTTGTTCACGTGACCCTGGGGATACTGCAACAGTCGTTATAGTGAAAAATGGCCATGTCACTTTTTTCAATGCTATTGTAACGTTGAATGGTCGCTAAATGAACTGTTGTAAGTTGGGGACTAGCTATAGTTAAATAGCACATGCTAAAATGACCCATGTTTTGCGCTACTAGTGTTTTGTCAGACTGGAAACTGGAAAATATATATATACAGATACAGATACAGATGCAGATACACATTATATATATAAAAAAAATTAGTATTTATAGCCGGGGTCACTGCTAAAGTTATTTAGGGGCAAGCAACCTCTGGCCCAAGCATGTCTTCCTTTGGCTATGTGTACATTTAGAGTTTTCTGAGAGCTGGGGAAAATCCCAGGAGCTTTAGTTACTTGATAGTAAGGTTGAGACGTCTGCTCTGAAAAGTGAATTTGTGTCCTGATTACTTTTGGAGAGAAAAACCAGAGGGATACTCCGGGTTCCATGTTTCAAGATCTGTTTGCTTGTTGAGAGTTCCATGCTTGACCATCACGATACATCCTGTACTATCACGATACCAAAAAGATGTTGAGGCCCTAGAAGGAGTGCAGAGTAGAGCAACAAAGGGGATAAGGGGTCTGGAAGCTAACCCATAGATGAACAAGTGTGGGAACTAGATATGTGTGGCCTAACAAATTAGGCTTTGGGGAGACATGATAGCAGTCTTCCAAAATTTGGGGGGGCTGTTACAGAGAAGAGGTGGTAGACCTACTCTTCACAGCACCTGAAGACAGGACAAGAAGTAACGGATGGAAGCTTGGGCACGGGGTTGGAGTAGAAGACTCTACTTGGTCTACAAGGTCCCTTCCAACTCTGTTAATCGGTTAAATTTGTCAGGGGGAGATCCAACTTGGAAATAAGGAGGAATTTCCTGAGAACAATTCATCAGTGGAGCAGCCTGCCTCTCAGAGTTGTGGGTCCTCCATCTCTGGAGGTTTTCAAGAAAAGATTGGACAACCATTTAGCCAGGATGGTATTGGTGTAAGGACTCTGGCCTCGGGCAGGGCATTGGGCTAGAAGACCTCAAGGTCCCTTCCAGCCTACTCATTCTGAGTTGGTTTCTTTTGGTTGAAATTTATTTAATCAGGCTCTTGGGATATAAATAGGATTAACAAATGCTGCTTTGAGCTACTTGGAGGATGTGCCAGTTCACGTGCCTCTTGCCCCCGTATGCCATAAATTCTTTTCCATTTCACGCATCAAAATGTTGGGAGTTCACAAGCTGCAAGAGGATGCGAAGATGTCGTGCTTTTATGATGTTTCTTGCTTTTTAAACAAGAAGCAGTGGTTTAAAATACTCTCTGTGCCGATCCTCCCTCCTCCCCTCGGCCACAGCCAGTGGCAGCACGGATAAAAACTGCTTTTGGGGTTATTGAACTCTGTGAGTCTCTGTGGTTTGCAAGGTTTTAAAAAAAAAAACACCAATAGGGTGGTGTTGAAAAGCTCCAAACATCCTGGAAAGAAACACCCATTTCATTTCAAGCTTGGGATTGAAGAATAGAGGATGGTGTTTTGTTCTAAGTTTGGAGCATGTGGCATGGCCGTTTCCATCGGAGACCTTTGCACGCCCCTTCCAAAAATGTTGTTTTCTTTTGAAGGAAGACTTGTCCAGAAGACAGGCAGAGAGAGGGGTTCAGAAATGTTGAATATTTGACCTGAGGATCAGAACTGGAGTGAGCTTCTACTCCTTCCACACAGCTTCTGGCGGTGTTCCTTATTTCAGCTGCACCTTTGAGTGGGTGGGTGAGTGTGGGGGGATTTATGGAGAGGATTCTGTAGCACTTGCTAATGTGAGTAAGAGTCCCTTCCAGGCAGGGAAGGGTGGTTTTTTTTGTTTTAAAAAAATTGCCTGGTAATTGAGCGGAGCTTGGCTGTCCAAGTGTCTGCCAAAATGACACATTAGCATCTTTAGGCAGGCTGGTACACAAATGTCTTTAACTAGTTTGGGCTGGATTCCCAAGCTTAAAGATTATTTCCTGTTTTTGGCAGGCTCTCTGATCCTTTCCTTGCACATCTTGAGTGAGGTGGTAACGGTTATCAGCATGTTCCCCATTTTTCCCCGTACATATTGAGGGAGTGTCCTTGCTGTGCTTGAACATACTTGATAAAAGTTGGGAATTATGCATAGCCTGAATGTCTTGTATTAAGTTGGAAACCAATGATGACTTTATACCTTGGAATCTGCAACTGGCCCGTTTGCTGTCTGGCTGAGTTCAATTTTAATCCAACAAAACTAAGCCAAGGTTTAGTTGGAAAAGTTATCCTTGCTTTTCCCGTTTTTGTTTTTTTTTTGCTTGATACATTTTGTTCCTTTAAAATAAGGAACTATTGGAAAAGAATATCAGTGAACGAGTGCTGTATTTCCTTTAGTTTGGCCTCAATAAGCTTGATTTCTCTAGGGCAGGGAGA
>JANHFL010082467.1:0-12557 GCA_032468155.1 Oxyrhabdium leporinum
TATCTATCTATCTATCTATCTATCTATCTATCTATCTATCTATCTATCTATCTATCTATCTATCTATCTATTCATCCCTCACTCTTTCTATCCATCCATATCTCTATTATCTACCTACCTACCTACCTACCGACCGACCGACCGATCGATTTATCTATCCATCTACCTACCTACCTACCTACCTACCTACCTACCTACCTACCTACCTACCTATCATCTGTCAATCTAGCATCTAGCATCTATCAATCATCTATCAATCTGTCTATATCAATCATCTCTCATCTATCTCATCTCTATCTCATCTATCTGTCAATCATCTATCATCTATCTCTCTTCTATCTCATCATCTATCAAATCACCTATCTGTCTGTCTGTCTATCAATCATCTATATCTATTGTATCTTGTCTATCATCTAATATATCTAACATTTCTTCGAACATATCTAACACACTTTCCTCCTCCTATTCGTTTATATTTATTATATCCTATTATAGATACTCGGGGGATCTCTTGCGAGGGCGGAAGGAGTATGTTGTGGGTGATTGGGGGGGGGGGTCCACTGGCAGAGTAGGTCTTCCCCGCTATAATGTAACTGGGAGATTACTTAGGAGCAATTTCTTCTATGCAGAATTGCTGGTTTAGAAACCTAGAAATTGTTTTACCCTCTCAGGAACAGTCTGTTGAGGTGTTTGGGAGGAATTTGTGGGTTAATTCAGGTTGGAACAAGCTGTGCGTTCATACAACGTTTAGAGAGAGATCTAGCATAATGTTTCTCACGCTTAGGAACTTTTAAGAAGTACTTCAGCTCCCAGAATTCCCCAGCCAGCTATGCGTTCTGTTTTCCAGAAAAAAAAACACCCCTCATTGATTTGTTAATTGGCTGGGGAATTCTGGGAATTGAAGTCCACATGTCTTAAAGTTCCTAAGAGTGAGAAACTCTGGTTTAGCAAATGCATTCCCAGAATGTGGCAATCTTGGTTAGAGTTTTGCTTAGTCTCTCTCTTTTTTAAAAAAAATTCTGTGCTGTGCAATTCCAGCTCTTTGGCCTGGTGGATACTTTGGTGTATCAATCCCTCGGAATGGGGCGGTATATAAATTTAATAAAATAAATAAATAAATAAATAATATGAATCTTGAAAAATGGGTAAATTAAGTGAGTTGTGTGCATCTCAGTCTCTGGAATCAAATTACTTTTTCCCCCTTAACTGGTTGGTATTTGTTTTCTCTGTTGGCATTCAGCCTTGTAACGTCTGAAGGAACAACAAGGAGACCTCTGCCCATGTGCAGAGCACATTCCTCCCACCGGATCCCAAGCTAGGCTGAAATACAGAAATTTGGGGTCAATCCATATTTTTCTTTTCTAACTCTTTTGCTCTTAAAATTCCTGCCCTGATGGATAATTCTCTTGTTGTTTCAGTTGTTCTGTGCCTTGTTACAAGAAGCACAAAGGTAATTTCCCTTCCCTCCCCTCCCATCTGTATCCCTATTCAATTAATTCAGATTGTAATTTTGTGTCTTAGCCTTCCCAAAGTCCATATTGGATGGGGTGTATGGGATTTGAAGTCCTATAAATCCGAGAA
This sequence comes from Oxyrhabdium leporinum, assembly GCA_032468155.1. NCBI lineage: Eukaryota > Metazoa > Chordata > Lepidosauria > Squamata > Cyclocoridae > Oxyrhabdium > Oxyrhabdium leporinum. The sequence goes on from JANHFL010082467.1 coordinate 1,582, forward strand.
GCATTGGTTTTGTTTTCCATATGCATCTTTTCCCTTCTGGTCAAATTTTCTTTTCATCTTTATCCTGGGAAATCCATTGTAACTTTGAACAATTGCTAATAAACCATTTCAAATTATAAGAGACTCCCAAAAAGTCCTTATGACACCCTTCTGACAGCTATATGCGTGTGCGCGTGCACACACACACAGTGGTCATGTGATTGCACTGAGGATACAGTCACATGACTGCAACTTGTGACTTTGGGCTGGTTTCTGGCGTTGTGTTTTCCAGCAAAAAACACTCATTGGATAAAATGGATTTGTTTATCGATCCCTGTGTTAATGGCCATGTCTCTTGTTTAACAACCACTGCAAAAAAAAAAAAAGTTCACACAATTGGGCGTGGTCACATGGTGACCCACTTAATGACTCAATTCCAGGCTCAATTGCACTCCTAAGTCGAGGACTACCTGCAATCAGATCTGCAGATCTGGAGTAAATTCTTTTAAGCTTTGCAACTACCGCCTTAAGAGATGGAAAGCAGGGGTGTGTGATCTGTAACTCCGCACCAAATACGATAAGGTTAAAAAAAAATATGCGTTTGGAATTTTAATAGAAGAGTGCTCCTCCAGAAGGGATCCAGTCGCGCGACCTGCGGATTCAGATCCTCCCTGCCCAATTCAGAGAGAGAAATCACGGAGAGCTGAAGGTACGTGTTATTTTAGTTGTGAGCTGGAAGGAAAACGGGCTTTCTTTCTGTATGAGAACGGGGGAGAAAACCGCTTTATCTGGAGCGATGTTTCCCAACCGCCCGCGGCAACTTTTAAGATGGCTGGCTGGGGAATTCTGGGAGTTGGAAGTCCACCCGTCTTGAAGTTGCAAAAGTTGGGAAATGCCGATTTGGTGGGGGGACAGTGCAATGGGAATGGCGGAACTGAAAAGTTTTGCTCCTTCAATGCTGTGTAGCTTTTCAAAGCACAAACACAAAAGAGTCATAGCAATAGTGGCGAATATCTGCAGCTCGGGTGTAGGGTGAGGGTGAAAAGTTCGTTCTTCGAGCTTGTGAGACCCACAAACTCGGAGGAGCAACTTTCTCCCCCATAGAATAACAGGGTGCGAAGGGACGTTGGAGATCTTCTAGTCCAACCCCACACCAGCAGCCCCCAACCGGTCCACAGATTGGGGGTTTGGGACCCCTGCCCTACACCGTTCCAAAGGCCTGCATGTAGCACAATGGTAAAAATTAGGGTTTCTGAGCTTCTTTAGTGATGGAGTTGTCTCTTTTTGGCTTTTTAGGCGGTCCTTGGTCTGTGGATGACATTTTGACTGAGGATGACGAAGATGATAGGGTGCCTTTCCAGAAACTTCAGCTGTTGAGTAAGTTTTCGACATAAAACGATCAACAGTTTCCTGCAGTTGAGGAAACCTTCTTATTTCAATCCCCTGCAAATATTTGTTCGAATGAGGTTACTAATGAAATCCTGGCGATTTCCTTGCCCGGCGGGAATTTAAGAATAAGCAGTTTCTGATTACAGGCACAGGAAGTCCTCGAGTTACGGCCACGATTGAGCCCAATTGCTCTGTTGCTTCTAAGCAAGGCGGTTTGTGAAGGGAGAAATTTTGCCCCGTTTTACGACTTTCTGGCTAGAGTTGTTAAGCGAATGACTGCAGTTGTTTAGTAACGTGGTTGTTAAGTGAATCGGGCTTTTCCATTCGCTTTGCTTAACCGAAGGTCGCAAAAGTTGATCGTGTGACCCCGGGATTACTGCCACCGTCATAAATATAAAGCCAGTTGCCGAGCAAAATTCACTTTAACAATTGTCTCACTTTGCAGCAGAAAATTTGGGCTCAATTTTGGCCATACGCCGAGGACTACCTGCATTTGATTTGTCCCCAATCCTCAGACATCTTAGATGCCCAGAACCTTCCTATATCCGAAATTCTCAGCGCGTCTTTCTTTCTTCCTTTGCCTCCCTCCCCTTCTGCCTTTTCTTAATTTTAAATAAAAAAAAATAAAATAAAAACAGAGGAATCGGAAGAGCTCCGAGCCATCCTTTCGAATCCTCACCTCCGTACGCTGCTGCTCACCATTGACCAAGCCAAGGACAAGAGCGCTCTCATGAGAAAATACATGCAGGAGCCCGTCTTCGTGGAGTTTGCAGATTGTTGCCTGAGGACCGTCGAGCCGGAGGTGAAGGAGAAGGAAATTCCAGAGTGAATGTCTAGGAGTCAAGTAGAAGTTTTTCCAGCCCTGGGAAAAAGGGGCTAGGAAATTTGGAAATGCTTTTATCTTATTCACTGCTGACTGTGTTGGAATCTCTTGGACAGAATGAGCTACGTTGCTCCTAAGAACGGTTGATCCAAGCATGGGGGCAAGGGGTGGGGTTTCATTTTCTCAAGCTGAATTTTTTTTTTGAACCACCAAATTTTTGCCAGTTTCAGAGTGGCAATTCCCCTGGTTTTGAAAGGGAGAAGGGTGCTTTTATTTTTTAAATAAATTCTTTAATAAAGTCTAACTAACCTACTTTTTGAACTCTGGTCTAATTTTTATATTGTGTGGGAATGGAAGGAAAGTTAAGATTTTACTTCTGGAGTATAAAACCGATGCAGTAGGAATATCAAAAAGCCAACCACATTTATAACCATCTCAAGTTTATTACATCTTAATTTACACAGGATAAAACGCAACCCAGAAGTTAGGAAGAATGATTGGAGACTGTTACTTTGACCTCTGCCTTTTAATAATTTATTCTTTTTTTCTACCGTTTTAAGAAATATTTTGAACAAAACAGCTGCATCTCACAAGAATTTTTTAAAAAAGACTTTAGATTTTTTTTTTTAAACAAAAAATGACCAAGTGTCGGGCTTTTTCCTCATTACGTTGGGGACACTGACAAGTGCAGTAGAAATTTTTTTAAAAATACAAACTCACTACGTTAAAATAGTGTCTTTGGTGATAAATGAATGTAATTATGTGGCCATTTAAAACCCCCCTGAAGATTTCTATCCAAAGGGAATAGACTTGTGGTATAGCAAATCTACAGCAACCTTTTGAAATAAACATTGCCACAAAGACACTTGTTTTTTTTTTTAAAATAGCACCCTCAAAACTAGCAGGATTGAAATTCTACTAGCTCCTGGCTTTAACAAGATTTAGAGCTGTTAAATGCTTCAAAAATGATTTGGAAGAACAATTTTGTGCCCGTACTGATCCAAAAACAGCACCTCTTTGCAATCTGTTAAAAAGTCTTTTGATCGAAGCTTCTGCAGAAACGTTAACAACACTGTTGTTGCTTTAAGGTTCTACTTAAAGCCACTGGATTCCTTGAAGTATCTTTATTTAAAGACTTAGGTGGAAACCTGGAAAAAGCTGGACTGTTTTACTGAATAGCAGCAAAGTGGTGCTTTGAGCACTTCCCAATCATTTTCAAGGCGTGCACAAGGCTTGTTAAGATTTGCTTCCTGATTCTGAAAAGAAAGGATCCTCTGTTTCTGTTATATGCGTACAACCATCCCAAATGGGGGGAAAGGAATACAATTTATTTTAATAAATTCAATGGATTGAATGAGCGGGCCAGGATTCTGCTTCTGCATCTGGACTAGTGCTTCTCAACTGTGGCCCCTGTAAGATGGGTGGACTTCCAACTCCCAGAATTCCCCAGCCAGTCTTACAGGGGCCAAGGTTGAGAAACACTTGTTTTAGACAATCTCTGTATGGGGAAGAAGTGCTTAAGTTAAGTTCTCTGGTCCCCCAGGAAGCATCCTATGAAGAACAGCAATAAATACGGGACAGATCAAGGGCCCAGAAGGACCCTTTCAGACTCAAGGTATTGCACATTGATCAAGGAGAATCTGGTTGAACCCGGTCATTATGCAGCTGTGGCTGTACGGCCTGGTGTTGGCATGAAGCAACGGGGACCTTCTGCAGTGGAACGTGATGGAGCTCTGAGGATAAAAAAGATGCTAGATGACCAAGGTGCTGTACAAATTAAAAAGTTACGACAATTGCAGAATGTGAAGCCAGTTAGATGGTTATTTACAGTGAAGACAAACTGGGGCACAGTTAACGTACATATCTAAAGCAATGCCCAGTGATGCAGCAAGTGTGCAATATAGGTATTTTTTAAAATACTGATATATTTATTGGTTAATTTTATTTGCCACCCATCTTGACGTGGGTCTACTCTGTGTGGCTCACAAATATAAAATGAAAAAACAAATGTAAACATAACAGTATCAAAGGAATAAAACAATAAAGAATGGAAGTACAATAACATGAAATTTAAAAAGATGGGCGGAGGGGGACTGGGAAGCACAAGGGGGGAGGTGGGGGTCAGTTAATTAGTACAGTAGCCATTATTATGGACTACATATTCCATAAAACAGCTACAGGTAGTCCTCAACTTACAACCATCTGCTTAGCGACTGTTTGAAGTCAAAACAGCATTCAAAAAGGTGACTTACAACTGTCTCAGCACCCCCATGATCACATGACCAAAATAAGGGCTCTTGACAACCATCATGTACTTATGATGGTTTAAGCATCTCTGGGTCACGTGACCACCATCTGCGACCCTCCCAGCCAGCTTCTGAAAACCAAAGTCAGTGAGGGAAGCTGAATTCGCTTAACAACTGTATGACTCACTTAAGGGCAGTGCTCCACTTAACAACTGTGGTAAAAAAATCCATAAAATCAGGGGCAATTCAAGAATGGTTTTGCTTAGTGATGGAAATTCTGCTCCCAATTGTCATAAATCAAGGACTACCTGTACAGGTAGTTTTCAATTTACAACAGTTTGTTTAGTGACCGTTAAAAGTTACAACACCAAAAAAAAAAGTGACTTATGACCATTTTTCACACTTATGACCACTGCAGCATCACCGTGGTCATGTGATTTACCCTCAGATACTTGACAACTGAGTCATATTTATGACAGTTGCAGTGTCCCGGGGTCATATGATCCACTTTTGTGACTTTCTGACAAGCAAAGTCAATGGGGAAGCCGGATTCACTTAACAACTTTGGCAAGGAAAATCGTAAAATGGGGCAAAACTCACTCAACAAATTTCTCAGCAACATAAATTTTGGGCTCAATTGGGGCCATAAGTTGAGGACTGCCTGTACTACGCTAGGAATGGCTAACATAAGGTAGGAGTTATTTTAAATTCACTGGGTCTCCATGTATTAAAAATTAATAATAATGGTTACGCTTCAGTGTTTGGTTGAAAATGATGTAAGCGTGGCTGTTTTCCAGGGATGCGAGTGAGCAAAATTCTAAGCCAAATGTAGAAACGTGTGTAACAATAGTCCTTACCTGTGGGGGAGCTCGGATGGAGTTGACACCTTGTCCTGGGAACCTGGTCTCTGCCTTGGTCCAGTTCATCTTCTGTAAGACTTGGAGGCAAGTTAGGAGAGCAAGGTCTCTCTGGAGCCCCTCCAGCGTCGTCGGGGTGCTTGACAGAACAAGACCCAGAGGCCAGAAGTGGATGATGGAATTCAGAGGCCAGGACCTGTCCAGTTTTCTAGCAGCCTGGCCCGAGGGAGCAGCTGTCCCAAGGACAAAGGGAAGGGGATGTTCTTCGATACCATCCAGCTCTTCTGCAGCTATCACAGCCATCTTGGTCTACGGAAGAGGAGTAAAAAATACTCCAATGTATCCACCACGTAATCATTGAGAAAAGGAAAGGTTTATTTCTCTCCTGGAATAAATAATCTGGAAGCAGTATAACTGTACAAGAGCCGTGGTGGTGCGGTGGATAGAATGCAGTACTATAGGGTACTTCTGCTAACTGCCGATTGTCAGCAGTTCTGCAGTTCAATCCTCACCAGGCTCAAGGTTGACTCAGCCTTCCACCCTTCCAAGGTCGGTAAAATGAGGACCCAGATTGTTTGGGGGTGGGGGGGCAATAGGCTGACTCTGTAAACCACTTAGAGAGGACTTGTAAAGCACTGTTGAAGTGATATATCAGTCTAAGTGCTATTGCTATTGCATAATCTCACCCATGCAATCATTAAAGAAAAATAAAGAGATGACAGATAGTCCTCAACTCATTTAGTGACTGTTTGAAGTTGCAACAGTGCTGAAAAATAATAATGATTTACAACTGGTTCTCCCATGTGTGACCATTACAGTGTCCTTGTGGTCACCGGGACGTGATTTGGGTGCTTGGCAATCAGCAGGCATGGTTGCAACCTAGATGGTTGCAGTATCCCAGGCTTACTTTATTGCCATTTACAATCTTCCCAGCCGGAATCTGTCACGCTGTTCTGACGCAGCTCCCCGAACACGACAAACCCTCTGAAGTGAACCCCAAAGATTCCTTTAATTAGGAGCGGCTGCTGCCCCAGCAAAAAGTTTCTCTCTCAATGCAGCCTAATAAGTCCATCCATCTGGAAGATGAATAGTTGTCTGCCACACCTGTTCATCTCCGCCCCCTGCCTTTTATCCCCAGAGCTTGGGTGGGCTTTGCTAGCAGCAGTGGCTCTTCCATCCCAAGGACCGGCTCACAGATTTCCACTGCTCTCCTCTCCTCTGCCTTCTGCGCATCCGGGCGTCAGGCACTGGACCCAGCTGTTCCTCCTCTTCCTCATCAGCCACCTCCAGACCTGGGGCCTATTGACTCTCCATCTGAGGGCTGACGGACGGCCCAGGCTCCGCCTCTGTCTCTCTCTCTGCCAACTCCATTCCCTCTTCCCCCTCGGAGCTGTCAGGTTGCCTTGATGCTGACCCCGACTCCTACGCCTCCTTCTCTGATTCGGCTGCTGGAGGGGCCAGCGGCCGACAGGCCACAACACCAGCAAAATCAATGTAGAAGCCAGCAAGAAGTCGCAGATCATGATTGCATGTCTCACTTATTGATCGTGGCAAAAAAAGATTGTAAAATTGGGTGCAGCCGTATGATGCCTCACTTTAGGACCGCATCGCTTAACAATGAATCTTCCACTCCCAATTATGGCTGTAAGTTGAGGACTATCTGTATGACAAAAAAAAAATTACTCTGCACCTTTCCCCATTTTCATCACTTAAATTTTGCCTTATGAGGGGAGGGGAACACATGGGCTTTCTTTAAATTCCCACAAATCTTACTTAGCTACATAAGCGTCAGTAGTGTGTGTGTGTTTGGGGGGGGGGGCGGCAAATGATGAAAGCCGTGTCAACCCATCATGACATAAATTCCACCCCTTTTGTATGTTGTGAGGTCGCACGCACATTTATCATTTTACTGATTAGATTTATTTTCCGCCACCTTGCGTCAAGGTGACTCTGAGAGGCTTACAGCATTAAAAGTAATAAAACCGTATATACAAATATACAAATAAAATTACAATTAAAAGATCGGGAGGGAGGGAGCAGGATGTGAAGGGGTAGAGGTGGGATCTATCTAGCGCCTGCAGCGTGATTATTCCTCCGTTATACCTGAAAGCAATTCTTTATGATGCTGTTTGAATCATTTTGAGGAAAGCCTTCTGTCAATGCCTCTATCCAAACCTGTTTCAGACTCTTCACCAACATGTTTTCATGCGTTTGTAGGCATGAGGACTAGAAACCCTTGAAAAACACTTCAAAAAACAAAACAAACACCCCCCAACCCGTTGCTTAGGTTTTTGCCCAGAACTGCAGCATTCACCCAGTTTTCAAGGAAGAAAATGCCTGGATGATTTATTTTTTTTTACCTTGTTAAACTTGTTTCTCTTACCTTCCATTTCTTCCAGGTCTGTTTTATAATCTGAACAGCTTTACGTAACCTCTGGAAATGTTTCCTAGCTAGCCACTGGCGAACCGCTACCAAAAGAAGAGAGGAAAAAAAGTGCATTAAGGGAATATGCTAGAGCAGCGTTTCTCAACCTTGGCAACTTTAAGATTCATGAACTTGAATTCCCCAAAGTCAGTTACACTGACTGGGAGTTGAAGTGCACACAACTTGCAAATACTGTGTTAGTGGGATACAAATAGGAACACTCTTATACTAGGACAAATGGCTCTTCTGACTTTCTTGGAACTTGGGAAAATAACAGAATAAGAGTTGGAAGGGATCTTGGAAGTCTAGTCCAACTCTCTGTTCAAGCAGGAACCCCTATACCATTTCACGCAAATAGCTCTTCTTAAAAACCTCCAGTCTTTTTAAGACTTTTAAAGCTTCCAGAGGAAGAAAAGAGGCATTTCCCTAATTTGGTCCCTTTAAATTGAAATGTCCGGGATTGAAGCTGCAAAGCAGATGTTTCACTCTGAGTTATGTCTCTCCTCTCAAACGACACGTAGAAACTCTCCCAGATCTCTCAGTATAGGAGCCTTCCCCCTCACCTGACTGGATGATGGTTGCAGACCATCGCTGCCTGGCAATTTTCTTCCTCCTGAACCTTCTCCAACAGCACTGGATGCAGAACGCTTTCTCGGATAAGAGGGAAGCCCTTTGGAATTCGAGAAGCTCCAACTATGAAAACAAAATGTAAATTATTTTTTTTTCTCTTGTTGGACCTGGGTGTAGCGAAAAGAGATTCCTACACACATACACCCTTATTTCCCCCCCAGAGTCAAAACTACATGCTCAGAGGGTTAAACCTCATCTCTTCTTTCCTGGTTTACAAAAGAATTATGCCGATCAAAATGACTTTGTTTTCCCCCACTTCCAAGATAGCTGGAGAGGAGAGAGAATGGGAAGGCCTGAATGGCAGCCTTGGAAGCCATAATTGCTAGGCCTCTGCGGCTGCCACATATTATTAGCACATGGGAATTAGGGAGGGGGTTGATTCACGTACACATAGAGGGGTTAGTAGACAAAACAAAATTCCTTTCGAGAGAGTTAAGGACATCCAGACCAGCACCTGGAAGAGGAGTGCCAGGAGGAGAGAAGTTGGATTTGAAAAAGAGGAATGGGGAATGTGACTTGTGATGATGGCTGGGAGGTGGATCTTTGATTTTCTTTTGGGTGGGGAAAAACTAGGAACTTCAGATTCAGGTTTTTTTTACAGATGTGCCGACATGGTTTCTCAAATAAATTCTTACTTGGATATAATCGTGTCTGAGTGCTGAATGGACGAGCGGAATTTTGATGTAATCTAACAAAGCTAACTAACATCATCAGGGCAAAACCCCATTTTCTTATAGCGCTGTGCAATTGCCCTTGTATATGCAGGTGATGTGACATTGTGTTGTGTGAAAAACAGCACTATCCACTCGGCAATCCAAGTGAGGTCGAATCTAATGGACCACTGAGACAGCTGCGGTATTGTTGATTAAACTGAGCGTTCGTTGAGGTCATAAATATTCATTGAACTAGTTGTCTTAATTTTTATAGCTAGTCCAGAAATCTAATATTGGGGGGGGGGGTTTCCCGCTAGGTCTCCCTCAAGTTAGATGTGATACTTTTGGCCAACGGTACGACTGGCTAAGAGGAAAAGGTGCATCCGCCCAGCCTAACACAGTGATATATTTATTTTGCAAGATGTATAATCACAACAAAGGACAACTTACAGCACACACCTTGGCACATATAAAAGGACCTCTAAAAATATTCCAGTTAAGGGCAAACATTCACAGAGGAAAAGGCTAAGTATCACCAATGGGCAACCTCAGTGGCTCTCCTCTTTTTAATGGCATCCAACATCAAGCTAGCCTGATTTGAGCTAGCTTCTGCTTAGTCAGAGTCATTCATCTGCAACGGAAATTTCTTCCTGAGAAAAAACAGAGCTCCTTTCATAAAAAGTAAGGTAGGTATTCTTACGTTCAGAGAGAACGGAGGAGGGGGAGAGGGAGGGGAGAAAGAGAGAAGGAGGGAGGGAGAGAGAGAGAGAAAGACAGAAATGTATAATGTACAGAAGAAGAGGAGGAAGAATCATAGGATCATAGGGCTGGAAGGTACCTCAGAGGTCTTCTAGTCTAACCCATTGCTCAAGGCACACTTCGAATGCTGCGGGAATATGGACGGATTCCCAGAGGGGAAAAAAATTGCAGACTACAGGAACCAGCAGCATCACTCAGCTGACCCCGATGACACAGAGAAACCTCCAAGTGGCCTCAACGGCTCTCTAAAAAGGATGCTGTCTGCAAGGAATGTAAACCCTTCCCTTCCCCACCATCCGGTCAGAGCTGAAGAAGCTTCCTGGATGAGAAGCGAAACCTCTTCAAAGAAAAAAAACAACGAGAAAGTCCAGTTGTCTCCTGAAAAAAAAGGACCTTTGGGTCAAAGCAGAAGACCTTATATATATCCCGGTCAAATAGTTGTCCGGTCTATTTTCAAAAACCTCCAGCGATGGAGCACCCACAATTCCAGGAGGCAAGCTTTTCCATTGATGAATTGCTCCCACCATCAAGAAATTTCTCCTTAGTTCCAGGTTGCTTCTCTCCTTGATGAGTTTCCATCCTTCGCTTCTTGTCCTGCTTTCAGGGGCTTTAGCTTGACTCCCTCTTCTTTGGGGCAGCCCCTCAGTTAGTGGAAGACTGTTATTATATCACCCCTAGTCCTTCTTTTCATTAGACCTTCTCAGTTCCCACAACCGCTCATCATACGATGTTTGCTGCTCTTCTCTGCACTCTATCTAGAGCAGGGGTATCAAACTCGATTTCATTGAGGGCTGCATCAGGGTTGTGTCTGACCTCGGAGGGCTGGGGGGGGGAGCATGCCCGGCGGGATGGTGGGCGTGGCTGGGGATGGGCATGGCCATGGTGGGCATGACATAGGACTTGTGTCGGGGGCACCTGGGCTGACCAAGCGCTAAGGCAGGATTTCCCTGAGACCCTCCATCGCTTTCATTACAATCTCCTTCCTTCCTTTCTTTCTTTCTTCCCTTCCCTTCCTTTTCTTTTTCTTCCCCTCTTCATTCTTTCTTCTTCCTTCCCCTCTTTCCTTCTTCTTCCTTCCTTGCTCTCTTCCCGTCTTCCCTTCTTTTTCTTCGTCTTCCCTCTTTCCCTTTCTCCTTTCCTGCCCCTTCTTACATGCTCAGGTGGAAAAGGGGAAACATTTCTCCTTTTGTTGTGTTTTTCGTTTGCTTTGATAGC
>JANHFL010083382.1:0-12528 GCA_032468155.1 Oxyrhabdium leporinum
TACCTACCTACCTACCTACCTACCTACCTACCTACCTACCTATCTATCTATCTATCTATCTATCTATCTATCTATCTGCAAGGACTGACTGTAAGTCACTTCTTTCAGCACCTTTGTAACCCTGGACAGTCACTAAACAAATGGTGATAAGTTGAGGATTTACTTGTACATTGATGCTGATCATTGCAGAAAAAAATTCTAAAAATTCAGGATTCTTCTTTAATTGTCCTCTAATTCTATACAAAACATGCTGCAGACAAGGCTTGCTTGCCTTGCCCTGCCTTCCTTCCAGCTGTTGGTTGCATTGTTGCAGTTGTGGGTCTACGCAGGCCCCGCGTGTTGCCTGTGAAGGCCCTGCCCTTCTCAAGCAAACTCCTCTTGGGAGGACCTGGGTTCAAGACACGCCCGATCGTGAGATGGCAGAGATGCCAAGTCCGGAGTCCCAGCAAGAAAGGGGACATTGTAGGCAGCGTTTCTGACTATGTGTACTTTTTTTGTCTAGAAAAGGTAAAATTAGGAGAGGAGAGGCCGTGAGCAAGACAGAGAGTCCTTCAAATCTTTCTTTATCGGAAGAGGCCGCCCGTTTAACTCATTGCCAGGGAAATGCGACTTTTAATACATGATTAAGTTGCCTTTACAAAGCCGCCTTTGACAGAAAACCACCTTCTGCAGATTACCAGAAAGGCTAGCAGTGGGATTGTGAAACTGTGCGGGAGTAGCACAGTTGCAGCAATGTTTTTCCAAGCTCTCTCTCGCATCATCTTTCAGGGAGCATTTTGTAAGCAACTTTCCCAGTTATACAACCTTGAGGCGTGCAACTCCGGTTATTTTCCAGAAATGTTCTAATACAATCATAAGACTTTTCAAAAACAGTCCGCTCCTTTCATGCTTCAGAGATGGCACCGTTCGCCAGGAAGGACAATAAACGCAAAACACACCGACTTCTACAAATATCAACATCACATTTATGACAAAGTAGGGGAAAAATATACAACAGCAGCTCGTTCAAACATTGAAGACGGATCGCTGGGCACTGTACATGCATGAAACTTACTCAGAAGTAAGTTCCAATTGACTTGGTTGGCTTAGAAGTAAGTAAGAACATATCTGCAGTGTAAGAGACCACGGCTGTGAGCACGCATGGCATTTCATATTGTTACTCAAGCTTTGGGTTTCCTTGTTGTTACTATCTTTGCGTGTGTTTGCGCCTTTGGGACAGCGTTGACCCCAGGCAACTGCAGTTTTCTTGGCAAGTTTTTTCAGAAATGCCATTGCCTGTTTCCTAGGGCTAAAAGATAGTGGCTGGCCCAGGGCCCTCCAGCTGCAACAAGAGCAACAAGAAAGTCCGTTTAAATTATCAAAGGTCTTCTGCGCATCTAAGAAAATCAATGCGCTTTGTTTTTCAGTTTGTTGCTCCAAATGTTCCAAAATGCCCAACGCATTTCTCACGTTGTCCTTTAAATAAATGTCTTTTAAGTAAAAATCCATACTGATCCTCAGGAATAAATTGGCAAAATGATTTTCTAGTCTGTTAGCTAGAATCACTGTGAACGACTTGCGGTCCTTCAGCAATCACCCCAGTGTAGAGTTTCTTGCTAAAGTCACCTCTTGTCCTTTAGGTGCCGGCCTCTTCAACTCTCTGGCTTCTTTTCTCCTGGTAGCACGGAGTTCATTACGTTTTGCCTAGTGGTTAAGGCACCAGGCTAGAAAGCAGGAGGCTGTGAGTTCAAGTCCCGCCTTAGGCATGAAGCCAGCTGCCTGACTTTGAGCCAGTTACCAGGAGACGGCGAGTTCTGGTCCCACTTTAGGTGTGAAAATCCTTCCGGGTGACTTTGAGCCGGTCACTCTCTCTCTCAGCCTGACCCACCTCACAGGGTTGTTGTTTTGGGGGAAATAGGAGGAGGCTGGTGTGTTGGTGGATAGGTTCACCGCCTTGGGTTATTTGTAAAAATAACAAAGGCACGATACAAATTAAACAAACAAATAAATGTTCTTCCTCATAACATGTTTAGCTAATAATCCATCAAGTCCCTTATTTTTATAGGTCCATTCGTAATCTATTTCCGTTCCTCTGTAATCCTAGGTAAATTTTGTTTCCTTAGATATTCATCTATTTTCTTTAGAAAGGTGTCACTTCCTTTATACAAGTTAGAATAATGTTATTTAAATGCTCTCTTTTTTTTAACCTCTTGTTATTTCAATTTTCTTTTCTTCTCTTTTTCTTTTCTAATTTATATGCTAGCACTTCTCAGGTTTATTTGAAGACGCTCTGTTTTTTTGCTTTCCGTAATTCATTTTTATTTCTATGTCTCTTGCTGTTAAAATGGATCCTTGCAAAACCTTAATTTGTTGAGAAATGCTCATCTTCCCTGAAAACATTTACATACCATTCAAAAGAGACAATGGAAAAGCTAAGAAGGAAACAAAGAGGCCAAAGCACCTCCTTGCCAGCAATCAATACCCAGATAAGCAGGGATTAACAGCGGGCTTAATACCGGACCAACAATTAAGGAGTTAATAATAAAGCAATCAAGAAAGGACTAACTCAGAGGAACAATCCAGTAGTAAACAGCAGCCCAATCAAGGAACTAGCTAGTAGTAAACAACACTCCCACCGACACTGATAGCATATAAGCAGAAAGCCAAGTCCATTCCCTTCTAGCACTGACGATGTTAACCTAGTTTGGGTAATGAAACATCTGCAGGAAAATAACCAAGCTCAGAAAACGCTAAAGACCCCCACAGTTCAATCCTGAGTTATAAATATTCCCTTCTGTTGGTGGTTAACTAGTGATTTAACTCTTTTCTAGGATATTTTAAGGCTAACAAATAGAGGTTTGGCCAAACCGTCACCAGATTCCTTCAGTTTGCAATTCACGTTCCTGACATTCAAACTCGTTCTGGTGTTTCCAGGTGGAGAGGGATGTGCTAAGTTTTACTGGCCCTTCTGTGGGGCAAAGACCCCAAACTCAGTTTGACGGAATTATAGAAAAGCAGGCGTGGGTGGAATCCAGATGGGAATCCCAAATGGTGAATACTAGTCGTTCTCTTTCGTCTTTCCTAGATAGAGAGCTTCTCAAAGACAATATTCAGTCTTCAACCTGGATATTTCTGTAGAAGAGATGGTGAGAAAACATGAGGAATTCTGGAGCAGAACAATTGTCGGATGAAAGCATCCTAAGTGTTCTCAGACTTTGCTAGTGGAAAACTATGCCCAGGGTTTTAATGCGGTGGATTGTGTGTGTGAACTCTATATTTTTCCGCATGGTTAAGCTTGTGGAGTATATCCCTTGGCTGCCTTCCCTATTCCCAGACATGCTGATGAATTCTGCCTCAGGAGGATTTTCTCCATAAACAGAGATCAGCCGAGATCTCCAAACTGCTTGCAGAAAAAAAGCTAGATTTAATCCCGGAATGTAGGTTTTCACGGCTGCTGGTTCTGGCCAAAGACTTCTGGGTAATGCCACGGGAGATTAAGAATGCATACTGATGTTTTGTTGGCCATGCTTCCTTGGAGCAGGTGCAAAACTGAATGTAGCCTCTTTCTATCTGTCCTCTGTTCAATGGCGCAGCATCCCGTAATCAATTTATGTAGAAGAGCAGGCAGTGCTGGGAGGGGGCGGAGTTAAATATGTCATCAGATTAGAGTCCTTACGTTGCCACAAATGGTGCAAGTTGAAATTTTCAGTTTCAACGATGGTGTTGGTTTCTTGGTCTGGTTTACCTTGTTCAGCTGTGCAAATGGGTGCTATACAAAATGTATGCAGAACAAGGAAAAATATTACATTAGAACATTAAAAGTATTGAGAACTGTAGAAATAAAAATATCTGCTGAGCAAAGATTTTGCAGACATCATTTCAAAGCCCCTTTCTTTCTCTGATCTTTAAGAAACCAGGGAGAAGAGGAACAGTGCCAGAAGATGGCTGATCACCAAATATTGTTCCAGTCTTCAAAAAGAGACCAGCCCGTCTATAATTGGACAGCTTGACACAGATACTAGACAAATAATTTAGCAAGCAGGTTGTGAAATCCAGGAGCCAAGCAAAGTTGAGTTATCAAGAACAAATCGTGTCAGGCCAACCTGATCTCCTTTTATAAAACAGGACAACCCCTTTAGAGAATGGATAGAAATAGTGAAATAAAAACAAGCTAATCCACTACTTCAGAAAAATACAGGTTTCTTTCAGAATATTTGTATTAGGTACTGTGCATAAAACAGTGGATGCTATTAACACTTTCTAATTTTTAAAATGTACTATAATAAATAAGTTTTTATTTATAATTATGTATCCTTACAATTATAAATAAACATTACAATATAATGTTTAAATAATTTAAGGTATTGTTTTTGTTTTAAAGGGTGTTTGCAAAAGACTTAAGAATTACAGGGACTTCACGGTGAGAGCGGAGGAGATTTTCATCCCCATAAATGCTTTTATTGAATCGAGGGAGAATATAATCTCTGGGGTTTTTCCCATTCAGATGATTGATTTCGTCCTGTGATTAAACTGGGCCACCTTGTCAGAATCAATGATTTGCAACAACAAATCACAAAGTAAACCAAAATATTTCTTTCCAGTTAGTGACGTGGATTCAGCCGTGCACATCTGCAGCCTCCTTTAAGGCAAGAAAAACAGGCCTGGAGAGCGAAAGCGTGCTTAAGAGTTTGAAGTTCGGTAAAATCATATTGGCAATTCACAAAAAAACAGTGAAAAAATAGCAGCAGCTCCGAGAAGGCAAAAAAAAAAAAAGGAACAGCATTATCAACTTCAAAGACAAATGACTTTGTTTTAAACTGTCAGCCATACATATCACTCTCTTCCAAGGCCAGTAAGTACAAAACAGGCACTGTTTCCTCTTTCAGTTAAAAGCAGCCTGGACCCATTTTAAGGTGTGCCAGAAAGACATCAAGAAAGGCACGAAATGAGGTTCCAGGGCTGGGAAAGGGCAGTTTTTCAAACAGAACCCAATCCAGCTGTCCCTCTTGATATCTAAGTGGAGCCCCTGTAACCGCCGTTACTGCTATCGACGGTTCTTATACTTGCTTAGGGCTCTGCCGGTAATCTGGCTGCACAGATTAACAGGATAAGAAGACCACGCTTGGAATATTCAGCATTCAGTTTTGGTTGTTACAATATAAGAAGTGTTGAGATTCTACACACAACATAGAGAAGAGCAGCAAAGATGATTAGAGGGCTGGAGGTAAGACATATGAAGAACGGTTGCAGGAACTGGGCACGGCTAGTCTAGTGAAAAGAAGGACTAGGGATGACATGATAGCAGTCTTCCAATACTTGAGGGGCTGCCCCAAAGAAGAGGGGGGTCAAGTTGTCCTCCAAAACACCTGAAGCAATGCATGAAAACTGATCAAGGAGAAAACCAACCTAGAGAAATTTCCTGACTGTGGGAACAATTCATCAGTGGAATAACTTGCCTCCAGAAGTTGTGGGTGCTCCAATACTGGAAAGGATTGGACAGTAATGTGTCTGCACTTGTATAGAGTTTACGTCAGGAGCAGGGAGTTGGACTAGAAGACCTCCAAGGTCCCTTCCAACTCTGTTATTCTCTTATCTGAAGATCAGTGCCAGCCTTTTGACCTCAACTTTGCACAGCAAATGCAACTGATACAACCAATACAGGAGAATACTTGTAGCTCAGGGTTGAAATGAAAGGTCCTTGGTGCTCTCCGAGATTGCTTCTTTTCTTGGTGACGTTTCAACTGCTACCTAGGCTGATGACAGTCCCTAGTTGAGTCATGAAAGGTCTGCAAGGAAACAGCCAAGCTCAGAGAGCACCAAGGCCCCCACAACTCATATAAAACTGATACTGCGACATCTGGGCCACCACAGCCTGTAGTAGCTGAAACATCTGAACTATTTCCATTGGCAGCTTCATTACAGTAAGAGCGGGCAGTTTGGCCTAGTGGTTAAGGCACCAAGCTAGAAAGCAGGAGACCCTGAGTCCAAGGCCTGCCTTAGGCACCATGGCACTTTGGTGACAGTCCCTCTCCTTCGACCTTTGGAAGAAGAAGGCAAGGGCAAACTACGTCCAAAAAACGTTACCAAGAAAACTTCAGGGACTTGCCATATAGCCACCAGGACTCAAACCTGGCCTGAACATCTGCCTCCAAATCACTGCCTCCGTGAAGACATAGTTGTATGACCCACCAGCATGAAGCGGTGGGCGAAAGGCAAAACGGTGGACCCTGTGAGGTGACAGGAATAGCGCAAAGAACAACAAGGAGAAGAAGAGCCAGGCTTTGGATAGGAAGGTACCCCTCTTCCAGACTCCAAAAGGCATACCGAACGATGACAAATTTGGGAATTGTAACCAGAGATCTGCATCCCTTCAACGAGCTTCCTGAGACAAGCTCCGCAGGGTTGATGTCCTTGCTTCTTATTTTTAATCTTGATCTTGAGAAAGAGTGCAGAGAAGAGCAACCGGGACGATGAGGGGATTGGAGGCTAAAACATATGATGAACGGTTGCAGGATCTGGGCCTGGCTAGTCTAATGAAGAGGAGGACCAGGGGAGACAGGAGAGCAGCCTTCCAATATTTGAGGGGCTGCCCCGGAGAGGAGGAGGGGGTCAAGCTATTCTCCAAAGCACCTGAAAGCCAGACAAGGAATAATGGATGGAAACTGAACAAGGAGATTTTCTGACAGCGAGAGCGATCAACAATGGAACAGAAGTTGCCTTCAGAAGTTGATCTGAGACAGTGACTTGGTCTCCCACTGCTTCCCAGCCAGCCAACTATCAAATATTTATCAGGACTAACTCTGCACAGTGGGAGGTATTAAAATAAGGAAGTGGCCTCGATCATATGATCGCACACAATCTGATTCAGAGAGAGGGAGGGGGAAATATTGTTTACATGAGAAAGGAGGCAAAGCTTATCTCGTTTCTATTTGTTCAACTCTTGACTTAGGCCGCTTCATCAGTTCCTCCAGTTCCCAATCATCTCTTTTAAGTGTCAGGTGACGTAAACCCATTCCCACAGCCTCCAGTCAGTGCGTGGGAACCCCGAGTCTAACGATCTTGCCACGTGTCCACAGATGGTGGTCTAATCGCAAGAATCCTCTTGGGTTCTCAACCCAACCCTGGCACCTTCTCAACCCAACATTCCTTAACCTCTTCCCTGCTTTTCCCTCTCTGCTAACGTACGTTACGGAAGTCAGCACCCAAAATATCGTTTTAACCCCCTTTTTGGTGTTGCCACCTCTACCTGCACTGGCCTTTAGAACAGGTCTAGCTTGCCTGTGGAGGCGGTTTGTTCCAAATCACACTTCAAGCCTTAAGATTGGGAAAGCCGAAGTCATTTCAACATCCTCGCTGCCACTGATTTTTAATTACGCGGTTCATATCCTCCAAACCAAGAGCAGTTTCCAAAGAGTGTGTGGATCTGACTGTTTGGTGGGTCCTGATGACTAAAACTTTCATGCTATTCTTTCTCCCTCTCTACAGATCGAGATCTCTGAGGCTGTCTCTGTGTGTGTGTGTGTGTGTGTGTGTGTAATAAATTGTGTAATGAATGGGCTAAACCGAGAACAATCAGTGGTTTTTCTCCTCTGCCCTTCAAGTCAAGGTGCCCCTCACTGAACCCAGCCCAGGCGTGAATTAAAATAGAGTAGAGTAGAATAAAATAGAATAGAGCTGGAAGGGACCTTGGAGGTCTTCTAGTCCAGCCCCCTGCTTCAGTGGGAGAACCTATACCATCCCAGTCAAATCGCTGTCCAGTCTCCTCTTGGAAACCTCCAGTGACGGAGCGCCCACGATGTCTGGTGGCCAGCCGTTCCACTGGTGAACTCTCCTCCCTGTTAGGAAGTCCCTCCTTAATTCCAGGTTGCTTCTCTCCTTGGCTAGTTTCCATCCATGGATTCTTGTCCTGCCCTCTGTTGCTTTGGAGGATAATTTGACCCCCTCTTTCTTTGTGGCAATGCCTCAAATGAGATGACAGGCGCCCCTCTTCTCATCCCTGAATGCCAAAGACAGTACGGAACATCTGGAAAGGAAGCATCTGCTACCTTAACTCACATCTGACCCGGGGCTTCTCAATCTCGGCCACTTGACGGCGGCTGGATTTCGACTCCCGCCTGGCTGGGCAATTCTGGGAGTTGAAGTCCAGCCGTCTTCAAGCTTGACAAACACGGATCTAAACAAGCATCTACACTCTAGTGTGGGGAGACGCCTCAAACCGAACCCCAGGTCAGCTCCGGCCCTCCGGCCCAAGAACTGAAGCAGCCACGTTCAAGAGAAGCACCGAAAGCTGGTTGTCGTTGTGGGGAAAACAGGAAGAGGAAGGAGCGTTTAGATGTCCACTGCCTTGAGGTACCTATCAAGTAATAAAAGCGGAATAAGAAGCTGATCAGCAGATTAAAGATAAGCAATCAAACCAGCCCAAGCGAGCGAGCTTAAAATGACACACTCGGTTTGTTTTTGGTTTGGTTTGCTTTTGACAAAATAAACGGAGACAAGTTTGTTTGTCTTTCTCTCTCTCCCCCCTCCCCCCCCTCCCGGGGACTGAGCTGAGCTGGCAGCCGGCAGGAGAGGCCCACCTTTGTTGCCTTTGGGGAGCCGGGAGCAGGAGGGGGGGGGAGGGGCTGACCGAAATCTATTTGTTTTCTCCCGGGTTTTATTTATTGACTTAGTCAGTCGGTCGATCTGCTCAGCAGAAGAAACCTTCCCTTTTCGGGGTCTTTGCAAATGAATCGCCCTGCATCACAAAGACGCGGGCTCCTCCAAAGAGTCTCACTTAGGGGAAGGGAGGCTTTCCTTCCTTCCCATCGGCTGAAGCCAGAAGGACGGGTGGTGGGTGGGTTCTTTGCCCCCTTCTCTGGTGGCCTCAGGATGTTTCACTCGGGGAAAATCAAATCCTCCCCTGCTCAGAGGGTTGTTCTTTCTCTCCCCTCTGGCCCGGCTGGCGTTTTCATTCTCAGCAGAGCTCGCCAGCCGGCGCAATCCACGTGTAGGCGGCCGGCGGAGGCTCTGCTCCCGGTGCTGAGGGATGCTGGGCATCTCGTTTTCCCAGCCAAGTGAAGCACATCCCTAAAACCAGAAAAAAAGGACGTTTCTGCCCCTCTCCAGACATTTTGCTTTCTTTGACTCGTTTGCTTCAACTCGGTGTGCTTAAAAGATCTATTTCCATTCACTCTGACCTTAATTTCTCAATAGCTTCGAGCCTCTTGAACTGTCATGGCGACTGCCTTAACTTTAGTCTGGAAGGGAGTTGGAACATCGCCCCACGATCTCTGGACTCCAGAACCTTCAAGGAATGAACACGATTTCTTTTCCCCTCTCAAGTGTTTCTTAGAAGGGATGGGACAACCGTTTGTCTGAAAGGGCGTAGGGCCTCCTGCTCGAGCAGCGCTCGGACTAGAAGACCTCCAAGGTCCCTTCCAACTTTCTTATTCTGTTAATCCCCTTCGCATTGGTCACTTCGTGGCCATAATTTTTTTAAAATGGAGGCGTAAAGCAAGAGAAACAAGGCAGGTGTGGACAACCGATCCCAGAGACCAGGCTCTTCAGACGACGTCTTAGAAGTTATTCCAAAAGTTATTTAAACGCCACAACTTCTTAGCATCTGGAGGGCAGGATGTTCCCCTGAAAGCTTTTCCCGAGCGTGGAAGTTCTGGAGGAAACACAGCAGAAACACTACAGATTCAGAGACGATGGTGGAGATAGTCCAAGAGAGAAGACTTGTATTCTAAGCAGGTTGAAGCTCTCTTAGCGTGGTAGGAGAGAGAAAAACGGGGCATTCAATCCCTGAGCCGTCAGCTGTTATCTTCAACTATCATCTCTCGGGCGCTGGCTAGTTCTTCTTGAGAGAAAGAGCTCCTCTCTCCAGGCCTACAGAAATCCACCTCCATCCAGAGCAGCCGTGGGCTCCGTCCTATCGGGTTAATTTCAAGCGCCGTTTATTACTCGTAGGAACCACATCTCTCTCTCTCTCTCCTGCTTTGTTGATGGCCCCTAACCCAAGTCTGCGCCCTTCACTGTCAAGAGGCCAGACGGTTCCCTGAAACGCTTCATGCCTGAACGGAGACACTGGCTCGCTTGGAGACTCTTCAGACGTGCACTGACCCTGTGCCTGATCCAAATCAGACCCGGGAAAAGGAACAATGCTTCCTCAGCCTCTGGAGGCGACGCATCCGCCCCAGACAATGTACGTTCTGTCGGGGCCAGCTCAGCCACGGACGCACGCTGCATTGGGCCCGCGACGTCCAGGTGGTCCCAACGGGGTTTTCGGCGTTGGTGCACGTGGCATTGTAGCTCACTGTGGAGACAGCTCTCCAAGACGGACTTCGTGTTTAGTGTTTTATTTCTCCTGGACTTAGGATTCAGGTTGGTTTGTTGAAATAAGAAGTAAACAGAGTGACAGTAACAGAACGAGCTCTGTGTGGTTTTGGCTCACTTGAGCCACCCAGCAAGACACTCTGTGTAGCAAAACCTCCACCGTATAAGGGGATGAGTCCAGAGCGCCCGGCCCCTCAGCACCAGGGACGCAGCTCCGGATTGCCGTGTAAATCTCGGAGCGCCAAGGGCGAAAGTCAGCGCTGAGAAATAAAACGCTCGGCACTTGCAAAGGCCAGCTGGATGCATGCTGAATGTCACACTCCGGCTGTTTTAAATGAGGTGAAACAAACAATAAAAATAAGGAACACCCATCGTGGACAGGACCGGCTACACTTGAGCGGCTGTTCATCACAGCAGGACGTTTTTCAGCCCAAGCAGAAAAGCACAACAAGCAGTTAGTCAAGTCAAACCAAACAAATATTAGGAGGGGAAAAAAGGCAAAACAAAGCGAAATGGAAGTTTTGGCTCTCAAGTCTCACTTGAGGATTTCAGGATGGGGTTTAATCAGGAGAACAATCAAATGACGGCTGTTTTTTTCAATCCTAATTTGAGGGGGGGAAAAAATTCAGAAAAATCATGATATGGGATTATGAATTATCCAGTAGACGTGCATTCACCTTTTAGAGGTCAGCCTTAGGTGATTCCCTCCCATAATCCTTTTGCCATTCCTGAGACTATAGAAAATCTGATATTTCTGTCCGAACAAAAACTACAGGAGTAAATTCTTCACGATGCTTCCTTCTTTTGCAAAAGGGGATCACGTGACCCCGGGACACTGCAACCGTCATAAATACGAGTCGGTGGCCAAGCGCCTGAATTTGGATCACCTGACCGCGGAGGTGTTGCAACGGTCCTAAGTCACTTTTTCCAGCGCCCTTGTAACTTGGAACCGTCACTGAATAAACTTGTAGGTTGAGGGCTACCTGGAATCAATGTTACGTGTGCGTAACATGCGCTGAGTGTCTGGGGAGAGTGCAGCGGTCTTCCAGGCGTTCACACAACCAACGCGCTGTCCAGGAATCCAACAGCATCCCAGGGACCCGTGTGGAGGTCTTCATGGAAGGACCAAGGTGGGTGATGACATCTGGGACTCTGCAGCCAGGCGGAGATGGCCGGGCCTGCCCGCAAGACAGCCGGCCCCAGCTGAGAAGGCCGGCTACCCGGGAAGAGAAGCGGTAATTTGTATTTTGTCAACAAAAGTTGCTTAATCCCCCCGAATGGCATCCTTGAGAGAGCCGGGCCTTTGTCCCGAGATCTGCAGCGGGGAGAAAGAATGCGGGCAGGATTACCGTCCGCATGGAAATGATGGCTGAAGGGCCCATTTAGAGCGGCCTCATTGTTGTGCGCTCAGCCCGCGACTGGGCTGGGTTCTCATTCTCTCGTCAAGCCCTCTCCCTTTCTGGCTAAATGAAGGGGGAGACCCCGAGGAGGGGTCGGCCACGGCTATTAAGCGATTTGGGGCAAGCCGGACTCCGGAGCCCACGATGTCCTTGGGTTCATGGCGGAAGGATTTTCCCATGACATCTCAAGGGGAGAAATCCATAGATGGTCCTTTAGCGGCCCTTGCGAGAAGACCCCGAGGGGCTGATCCCCGAGGCAGGGACAGGGGGGGCGCTCCAGACCCCCTCCCCTCCCCCGTTACCGGTCCTGAGTGGATGCCGATGCCGTGACAGTTCGATCAAATCAGCCTCTGAACGAAAGAAAGCCAGAAACCTCACTTGGCTTGGCTGAGCAGAGCAGGATCCGGCCTCTTCCGAGCCAAACTGGGCCATCCGGGAGGGAGAATCAAACCGGCTGGTCTGACCAAGGCAGCCGCCATGGAGTTGGGACCCGGGTCCGGCCCCCTGGGAAGTGCGTTGCAGTTTGAGATGCTCGAGGTGCCACAGCAGGATACAGCTTTCATCCGAGTGGTTGATGGGGCACCGTGTGCTCCTCCAAAAGAGGCAGCAGCTCCTTCGCTGCTTCCTGGCACAACTCTGCAAACATCCAGCTGTCTCTGTTTCCCCCTGTTTCCCCCTTGGTTTTTCTTTTTGTCATGGGCAGAGGGGTATCAGGTTGTTTAGGAAGGAAGGAAGGAAGGAAGGAAGGAAGGAAGGAAGGAAGGAAGGAAGGAAGGAAGGAAGGAAGAGGGCAGGGGGATGGATGGATGATGAAGGAAGGGAAGGAAGGGAGAGA
>JANHFL010083699.1:0-12515 GCA_032468155.1 Oxyrhabdium leporinum
GAAGAAGAAGAAGAAGAAGAAGAAGAAGAAGAAGAAGAAGAAGAAGAAGAAGAAGAAGAAGAAGAAGAAGAAATCTCACATCATCAATTACAAAAAGTTGTCGAATTTCAATCCATAAATTACAAAACAATTATACTATTTGGAGCAGCATATATATTACAACAGTACTGTATCTTCAACTATCTTAGATCCAACAGTCAAAAGTACCAGTTTCAGTCAAAACTATCTGCTAGACTGTAAATAACAACAATAATAAAATATTTTGTATTCATAACCTTTGTCTGCCTACGTAGAAGCCATAGTTTAGCACAGGTTATTTGATTATGAAAATACTATTTACTGGAAATGCTGGGAAAGAGAGTTTTAAAATTGTAGTTTCACTACATGAGTTTGTGTTTGTAAGGAGCTACAGGACTTGTATGTTTTGCTGTAGCAGGCCTATAATACAGTTCTCTGTGTGGGGTTTCTATCTAAACATTAATTTCTCAAACCGATTCTGTATTCCTGCTGCACAGAATCACTTCCCCAAGCATTAGGGCCTTGACTAAACAGCACATTTCTTCCACCCCCAGAAAAACAAAAACGGACTTTGGTTACTGCCCAAAGAAGTCTTCAGCTTAATTCATGGTCATCATCTCTATAGATCAGCTTAGAAACAGGATTTATGGCTCCACTCTTTAAGTATAAAATCATGGCAAAATTCCACATTACAAGTAGAACCTTAATTTAACCGATGAATAGGGAAGAAGGGAGTCACATTTGTTAATCTTATCATTCAGTAAATGACAACCAGGATTTTACATATCCATAAAATGGCATTCAAAATGGCATTGTATAGGCAGGCATACAGTAGTGAATTGGAATTTTATGCTCATGTACAATGGCATTCTGCATAGATACAATTGTAAACAGATCTTGTCCTCTGGATCACAAATCTGTTAAACCAAAATCTAGCTGTTATCAATTATCCCTCTTAGCACAAAGCAAATAAACAAAGATCGTAGTTTTGCCTCTTGCCTGAACTTCTTACAAGAAATAAGCTCTCCCTTATAATTCCCATCTTTCACTCCTTCTAGCGATTTGAGATGCTGGCAATCACAGCCCCATGTCTTAGTGAGAAAGCAATAGATGTTGTTTTGAATGAACCTCTCCCCGTAGCTGTAACCACTGAACGGAGCTGGTGTGAAGTTTCTACTAGCCACAGGCTGAAACTTCCTGTTCTGACCTGACTACCTTCCAATAGAATTTGCTGACATGAACTTTTGTTCCTAAACACAGCTGAACTTCTTCAGGGCTGGCAAATATGAACAAGACAGCTTTCAGCAGAGAGATATTTCCAAGGATATTCCCAATTTCTCTAATCGTTCCTATTAAAAATGATGCTCTTCAAACTTCTCATGTGCCCACTTGAAAGCTCAGTGCAGGACTCCACAAGAACGATGAGTTCAGGACTATCAACCAATTTTAGGTGGGTTTGATTTTTTAGGAGGAAAACTCACTGAAACCTTCTTGATATCTGCTGATTGGCAAGGCATCTACTCCAGCTTCCTTAGATTGAGCTCTGAACCTGCATTCCCTCTTCTTCATCTTGGAAATTTTGAGGGTTCAGGCTTTTGCCTCATCTCCCATTCAACCCAAGGTAAAAATATGTAACTACCAGTAGGTAGTAGCTATATATATTGATTTCTTCCAAAAGCTTTATTCATATGTTAATCCAAATTGCAGAGAGTCAGGCTCTGGGGTAGTGGAATCCCCAATGGCTTGATGTCTCCTTTCCCACAACCTTCAACAAGAATTGCCCAGGAGAAGAATGGAAAGAGAAGAATGATCATCAAACACTGCTGTAACCCTCATCGACTCATAAGGTTCTTTCAATAGTGATACTTATGTAAAACCTAAATTTTACAGTAGTATCACTGTTGAAGAAACCCCATGAGATAGGCTTGTTGTTATAAAAATGGCTAGTTTATACTATTATAAAGGTTTGATGTTATTATTTTATTCTACCGCACCAAAGGGAATTAGAAGTCAATGTCTTTTCTTTCTTTCCCCCTTTTTCCCACACTTTTCCCTTCACTTTTCCCTACCCTATCTTTTCTACTATTTTCTTTTGTATTTTTTATCTTATAGTATTAAAACATAAATAAACTAAAAAAATGAAAATGAAACAGTGAAACTACTGTAACTGGGAGGGGGCACTCTTGAGAAATTATTGGAATTGTTTTTATTTCCCAGGAAAAATTGCTCACTTGACCCACAAATACGGTAAAGAATTTTAAAACAACTTTGTGGCATGCTCTATTGCCAGGCTTTTTTTCTGGGAATAAGTATGGTGCCTTCTGTGGTCTGTACCATAAGCGGTACAGAAGCAGAGTAGGATAGCAAATCCAGCTATTACACCTATTTAGCCACAGATCATTTTAAAGAGCTTTGCCAAGCCATCTCACTGTGCCCTACCAGCTCTCATGTTTGGTTGGAATAACAAGACAAATTTTAACAAAGTGGGAGTTGCTCATTTATACTGCTTACCCAGCCGGCAAACTGCCAAACACATCAGATCTTCAGAGAGAGGAGGAAGCTGACATCAGAGCTGGCAGCATGCGTACAGGACTTCTCCATCAGAGTGTAGTTGTAGAAACATCTGTTTGTGATGTATTTTGGGGCACAGTGCCAAGCTTTTAAGAATATACAACTTGATAGATCCCTCTTTGCCCAGAATGTCTTATTCATCTCCTGTGGCTCAGTTCCCATTGATTCCTTGGAGATCCAGCAAATAGTGTGGCAGCCATTCTGCCCGGCTTAAAGGAGTCTCTGGTAACAAGGTTCATAAAAGGAGACCGCTCTTTATGCAAACTAATGGTTTAGCTGGCTTTGAAGCACATACTCTACCCGAAATAAGGGCAATATTTCCTCAGCCCACAGCTTCTGAGATCAAGAACTGGATTGCAGTATTATTGTAACCTCCACTACCTAGGTGGCCAAGTGCACATCTGCTGCCAGAATGAACTAAGAGGGAGTTTGAACCCTTTACTCTGTGGCAGACTATATAGATTTCATCTGTGGGAATGGAAGGAAGAGAAATAACTGTGCTTTAGGTGACACAGATATTCGCTCTGTAGTTTTAAAGGAGCCACTTGCTCTGCCTTGTAAAAAGTTCGGTCGACCAAAGCCTTGTTCCTTCTAAATCCAGATGCAGGATGTAGTGTGTCTTCTAGGCATTTGTGAACAGCAACTCCCAATAACTACAGCAAGCATTGCTCCTGGTGAGAGATGCTGGGAGTTGGAGTTCAGAAAAAAAGTTTGGAAACTCTCAGTTTCTCTACCTGTGGCATTCTAATGGAAAAGGCAAAGTCCATTTTGGAAATATGGAGCCGGTTCCCGTCAAGGCTGAAGTCATCAGCAGCTAACAAATGTGAGCCAGAAGTTGAATCATGGACAAAGAATGAAACAAAGGAGTTATTACCAGAAAATACACTGAAGCAAAGCCAAAAGACCTTGTTGGTGAAACAAGAGCCCCACCCAACTATGAGGCCATGTGTAGACCTTCCTGTCCTCAAGACTTTTGTGAATGTGGTAGATACAGATCCCGAGAACAGCTCACTGTCAGGAAGAAGCCCAAAGTGTTAAGCAAAATATAGGGTGGCTGCATACTAATTTCCAGTGCTATTTTAAAAAACAACAGAGGATAAAAATATGCATCAAGTTGCAGTGTTGTAACAGTGTTTTTTAAAAAAATGATAGTAACATTTTGCTTGGAGGTGTCATCATTAACCAAGTCAGAATGGTTAGCTCACATTTGGAGAACCAGTGATTCACTAAGGCCCAGATATGCAAGTGGCTCAAGACCTTTCTTTAAGCGGAATGATCAGAGCCTCATTTGACCACTATTATTGAAGATTGGTGAAGCTACTTTTCATTAGGTTGAGTCAGCAAGCATAAGAAAATGGTAGTGTGAATCTTATAGAATTCTTTATTGGCCAAGTGTGATTGGACACACAAAGAATTTGTCTCTGGTGCATACACTCTCAGTGTACATACAAACATAAGCTCTCTCTGCACATACAAACAACAAAGTGATAAATCATAATCGTAAATCATAAGATACAATCATAAATCATAAGATAGAAACAACAAAGTGATAACTCATAGGATACCAATAGTAGAAAGTAATAGGAAAGATGAGAAGGATAATAGCAATACAGCTCTACTACATGGGTAAATATCTTTATACATAAGATAGTGCTGTGAGAATTAGATGTTTAGCAGAGTGATGGCATGGGGGGGGGGAACTATCTTTGTGTCTAATTCTTTGGGCATGCAATGCCCTATAGCAGCATCCTGAGAGGAGGGCTTGAATCAATTTATGTCCAGAATGTGAAGGATTTATAAATACTTTCTCAACCCTCTTTCTGGCTCGTGCAGTATACAGGTCCTCAATGAAAGCTTTATAATAACTTCAACATTCTTTTTCGATATATATTAAGAAGCAAATAACCCTACCTGATTTGTTCCATTCCCACAATGCACCTCAGATTCTTTAAAAAGTGATTTTAAATATGGCCATAAACATTCCATTCCCCTGGCCTAAGAGAGGACAAGTTAAAAAGTGGTTTGTGAGAAAGCATATGGAAGAAGTGCCATAACACTCACATACCCACAGGAATTTGGTACCTCATAAAAGCAAAAAAAAACCCCCAAAAATGCAACCCAAAAATCTAGAGGCAGATTGTGACTGTATTTTCCTTATGACGCTTGCATAATCCTGACTGTGATTATTTTAAACAGGGTTATGCCTTTGCTTGGCTGCAGACCCTGAGAAGGCCAGGGTCATTGTTAAAAAGAAAAGTGCCTAAGAGCTGACAGGTACAAGCAAAGGAACTTCATTTTCATGGTGTAACCATGAAACCAATCATCATTCTATTAGCATTAGATGGGTGATTCTTTTTCAGTATCAATTTAGTGCAAACCCTTAAAGCCTTGGTTATAAGTATCTCACTTACCAGCTGAGGGCATACCATGTAATGCACTTGAAAACTCTGGTTTCCCACAGCAACCCTAATATCAAATCAATTACCCAGTGGGCATTTTTAAAATGGATTTATTGTTCTTCTGAAAGAGCATGAAACCCTGGTTTAAAAATAGTTTTACATGCATGCCATCAGCTGTAGGGTGCAGCAATAGTTCCCTCCCACTGCAATGTATATTAATTCCCCATCCATGTTCCTATTAGATATTAAGTGTCTCCCCCACGGTAGGATGCAACCTTGTGCCCTGCACAAGGGGGATGGTTTGAAATTCCACAATTCAGCTAAGATATGAAGGCTAAAATCTGGAACATTGAATTGAAATTTAGAATTGATACAAACACTAGAAATGAGAGTGTCCCACTTAAGTATGGAGAGACATCTTGGCTATCAAAAATTGGGTAAAGAAACTACCATAAAGTTTACAATGATTCTTCTTGACTGACTGAAAATCATTTTACAAGAATTTATTCATGAGGTTCATTGTGGGTTTTAACCTCAAAGACTGTTAAATAACAGTGTTAGAAATGTGTTGGATATTTTGAAATATTTGTAGCAAAATGATGAAAAATAGGCCTCATTGATTTGTTTACTTGCAGAGAAGGGCTTTGACAATTTGAATTTGGCTTTTTCTTTTGTTGTTTGGGGTTTTTCTCTTGTTTTGTTGTTTGGAAGATATGAACTTTGAAGAGAACTTTATAAAATGGGTAAGGTCAATTTACACTTCACAGAAAGTACAAATAATTGTTAATGAGATCTAACAAAACCCCGTGTTATGCAAAAAGGATCAAGACAGGGATGGCCACTGTCTCCTCTCTTGTTTATTTTGGTTTCTGAAATACCAAATAATGAGTTAAACAAGATGAGAGGATTGTAGGAGTAAAAATTAAAAAAGAAACTTATAAGTTAAGAGACTTTGCGGACAACCTGCAAAGTTGGTCTTGGAAGATCCTTTAAAGGAAATTGAAACATTAATAGGAAAATTAAAAGTATTTGGGGCAATGATAGATTTTAAGATTAACAAACAGAAGATAAAGATGTTAATAAATAACATGGGGAAAATGAAAAACAGAAGATCAAACAGAATTGATGAATAAAATGCATTTTAAGATTGAAAAGATAGTAAAGTATTTGGGTGTCATCACAACAGGTATGCATTTTATGTTAGTTAAAATAACTATGTTAAGGCATAAAATGAAGTTAAAATAGAAATTGAAAGATGATAAAAAGTACAATTGTCATTGCTAGGGAAAATTTCTGAGATAAAAATGAATACCTTGCTTAGAATGATGTTAGAATTTTGTCTCAGACAATGCCTGTTTTGACAACTGATAGACCATTTAAGCAGTGGCAGGAGGATATAATCTAAATTTGTATGGCAGGGAAAAACACGGGATAAATATAAGGTGTTACAAGATGCAAAGGAAAGAAGAGGATTAGGTCTACCAGATTTAAAATTATATTTCCCAGCTTCCTGTTTGGTTTGTCTGAAAGAATGGATGCTGCTGAAAAGTAGAGGATTATTGGAATGAGAAGGACACGGCCTGAGATTTAATCTGGATTTTAAAAATCAATATGTTGGATATGCCATAGTAAAAATACAGAATAGGTATAAATGTAGATTGTACCCCAAAACACCTTCTGGTTCTCAGCACAAGAAACATTTGTAGACAACAAGCACAAATGGCTAACCTATTGTGAAGTACTAGTATTTGTCAGGGGGAATTCAAAATAATATCAGGAGAGAAGAACTGGTGGTGGAGGGATATAGTTGTTAATGCTTTTCTTATTTACAGTTATAATAAAAACAGACAAAAGAACTTGTCGTTCTAAACATTGTAAGATGGAGTTTGAAATAGATTTGTATACAAATGATAAACATGTAATAGTTAAAATGTATACCCTTTTATTATAATTGAAAGCAGAACAACAAGTGAAAGAATGTATGCTAAAGTGGGCTAATTTTGGGTATAATATACAGATGAAACAACAGGAAAATATGTGGTGATGAGGATTGTTCAGAATGTATAAAGGCACTTCAAATTTAGGGTGGTAAAATGAATAAGAATGAGATGCATGTGGGACATGGAAAAAAGCTAGAATACTTTGGATTCAAATACATACACTGACTCAGAGGATTTTAAAGATTAATTTACAATTGAGACCAAAGGTTTTTCTTTTGGGATTGAAGGATAAACAGTTTGAAAAAAAGTCAAAGAATAAAAGTGAATATACCTGTCCCAGGATTATGTTGCAGGATTCAATCTGGGTCAGTCACCAGGACCAGAGGTTTAGTTATCTAAGCTTTCAGACTCATGCTGCAGCCCATCCTCAGGGAACTTCTATCTAGCAGTATATCATAGAACTTTGTCTTTGTAGATGATAACTGTAGTAATATTTTGTATGCACCAAGAGGGAATGGTTCAGTCTTATTCACAATGGAGGAATGGTGGAGGAAGATGATGGAACTTGCTGAGATGACTAAATTGACTTCTTTGATTAGAGAAAAGACCATTTCTATGTTTATCTCTTGAAAATCCTCACTGACTTTTTGTGTAAAACAGAAAAAAAAACAAATTCAGGATGTATGGATTTGATGATTAGACAGGATAGGGTTAGGGTTAGGGTTAGGAAAGAATAAAGTAAGGTTATAAACTTAGAGTAAGAGGTAAATTTATAATTCATAAATTTATAATTTCCAGCATTTATAACTGCTGGAAAGAAGATTGGAAATCATTTCTTTCATCTTTTTTCTATCTTTTTTCAACTTTTTGCCCTTTCTTGCCCTTTTAACTTTTTTTCTTTTCACATTATGTTTGTTTGTATTACTTTCTATCTCAGATAAACATACAATTTCATTAAAAGAAACTACAAAAAAAAGAATGGCTATTAGCTTAACTCTGCATTTCTCTTGTATCTTCAGCTAAGATCTTGGCTAAGACCTGGCTATGAATTAGCCCCAGAGGAACTTTGGTAGGAGATGAGGAAGCAAGAATCTCCACCCAAGTAGTTAGAAGCTGAGTATAATAATAACAACAGTAACCACAATATTGTAGTAAATTGTCACCCTACATGTCCTTTGGAACAACATTCCCCCTGAAGGTTGTAGGACACTGAACTTTTATCCTTCAAGGGAGCCTTAATCACCTGTCTGTTCCTGCTGGGATATTGTGTTATTTGTTGAGAATGCTTTATCTGTTCAAGTGATTTGAGATCCAAAAAGTCAAGATGGCAACCATCTTGCAAGATCAAAGTCTTGCTCCTTTTTTTTTCTTTTACATATATCAATTCTGACTGCAGATGAGCTACAATGAGCTACAATGGTTAGATCTAGAACTTTCTGATTTATTTTTTTATCTTTGTGGCAGAGTTTTTCTTGTAATTATTAAGTCTATTTTAGGTCTTACACTTAATTCACTATGTGTTTCTTCTCTAAATATAGTGGGAAAACATACCGCCTGGGTTTTGATAATGATGATAGGAGAGAGCTCCATACATCCCAAAATAAAGCTTTGGAACTGTATGTGCCCTGAGGGCTACAACTTTCCTGCTCCTAATGTAAATGAAAGAAGAGACACTAACATCGCTTGGATACTGATTTGGAATCTTAGACTTTCCAAAACCTTTGATTTTGCTCTACATGTTTATATTAAAATCAAAAGCCATCCAACTTTATTAACCCTCCATACCACCTTTCTTGTTTCTTGTAGAAGTTTCTTGTAGAAGCACTATAAGTTGCTCACACATTCATTCATCAAACTTGTATGAGCACCCATCTATCAGAAGAAACAGAAGTGCATTCATAAGAATGTGCCATGGTGTAACACAGCTGATACATCCCTTGTTCCTGACCCGGATTGTGGGGGCAATATTCTGAGGTATATTGGATTAATATACTGATGTAAGAGTATTGCTTATAAGTTGTAAACCGCCCCGAGTCTTCGGAATGGGGCGGTATATAAAATGTAAAAATAAATAAAAAATAAATTACTACATCATCTTCTTTTCCTGAGCCAAAGCTGACATATCTCTGCTGTCCATCTCATTGCATGGACCTGGTTCATTATATGCTTTGATTCTGGCTTAGCAAGAGATATAAACAAACCCATTATGGCTTAGCGTTGCGTGCAAAGCAAATACCGTAACTATGAGCTGTTCAACAAATCACGCCTGATATCTTAGCTTAAAATGAACTCGTAGGTTAGGTGACCTCCACGCTGTGGAATTTTCTCCCAGGACACAGGCAGCTAGTCTTATCTGGACCTCCTTTTAAACAAATATCTAAAGTTCTGTTCCCATTGAGTTCTGTTCCTATTTCTATGGGTAATTGTCATTTGTGGGTTTTAAAATGATATTTTTTCTGGAAATGGTTTACTTAAAATGGGTCATATTTAATATCTAGGCCTTTTTCTTTGTTTTTACTAAAATTAAAAATGAATTAATTACATATATTACTTGAAACAACTCTTTTCCTCTTTAACAGATCTTGTTTTAATTGGAGAAAAGAAACTATTAGGGGGAATACCAAGAATGGTTACCAACTTAAAAGCGTCCATTCTGCCTTTTCTAAAATTCCCCTGTGCATGAGTCAGGACCATTGCATGATAAACACCTCCTCTGGAGCTATTCCTAACCTCCTTTAAAAGGTTATTTTTTTCCCCACTCCTTCCAATTCCCCACAGCCTTGCCAGTAACTCCTCAGGCCCCTAAGGCTGAGAAGGAAGATAGAGACACAGTGCAGTTAGGACACTCTTCTCTATACACCCCTGCTATATGCCAGCTAGCAGAAATGATTTTTGAAAGTCTTTGGCCTGAGAAAGGCTACTCAGAATTAGTGTTTCTAATCAGATTTGCTTTCCCTGGCTTTAAAGATTTTTCAAAAGTTAGCTTTCCATATTTTTTTCCTTTGTCTATTAACACTCATTTTATTCAAATGAATTATATTGCACAATGGCACTTCTTATTCAAAATATTATTTTGATAACTCCTCTCTTTTGCCAGTTCCTAAAGCCTAATCTCCTGGATTTTGTGGCTCTAGATTGTTGCTGAGAATTAACTTTCCATGTTCCTCTTTCAATCAAATAATCAATCAATCAGTGCCTATTCATCATCCCATACTGGTTAACTGACTAACTTTGAAGTGTATTATACAATCCATTGTGGCAATTCCACGTAGAGTCCTTCCGCTGCTCCCAAATCATGTGTGATCCCTTGGCATCTTCTCAGTAATTTATTTATACATTTATAAATCAGTCCATTTATTTCTAGCTCAGCTGCAGTTCATCTCAGAATTTCAAAGGCTTAAGGCCCCTGAGAACTTGTCGACAGAAACCTTCATGTCACTCACAGCAATGGTATTTTTGGCATTTCAAGATCAGAAGATTTGTTCATCAGCTTCAAATTGCTTTTGAGTGGCTGAGAACTGAAAATGGGGGGAACTTTGAAAGGTTTTTTGTCAATCAAGTCAGTTTACATAATTAGTAATATATTCTATTTTATTCCCCAGGGTATATGACAAACACAGGTCAAAATCAAATACTGGTGCATATCAGACTGTATGCTTGAGGATGGTGGATGACAACTGGCAATTTTGAGATCTGTAACTGGCCAAGTGTTATCAATAATATCACATGTAACTGATTAAACAGGTCAACAATCCAAAAATAAGTTTTGTTTTATTAAAAGAAGAGAAATAAATAGAAGTTAGTATAGCAGGGATGGGCAGTAGGGCCACAGTATTTATGAGACTTTGTCGAAACGTCGCCAAGAAACGTCCAAATCTACGCGGGAGATATATATATTACACACACAGACACACACACACAAGAATACACTGCAGACCTTTATGCAAATTCAACACGTAGCATAAGAAAACAGTTCCAAGATGTGCGAGAAAGTAACAGAGAAAACACCAAAATCACTGTCAAGATGCATTGCCTACTTTCCCTCTGAGATGTAAGGATGGGGTTAAATGGTGGAAACTGGGTGTGTAAGGCAAATACATTTACCCCAGTTCATTTAAAGATCTGCCCACCCCTTCATACAGCATGCTTGATTGTGGAAACACAACTCCATTTATTCGGTTTAGGCCCAGGGGATTGGGCTAACCTAAAAAATGGGTTAATTCAATTGCACTCCAGTTACCCTGCCATCAAATACGGAAGTCAGGCTTACCTTTTATTGTGCTCTTAAAGGGAACATCCATATTCGACTGCATCTGTGTCAGCAGGTTGAAGGTGTCCTTCTGAGAAGGCTGCAGGATATCCTTTAAGAAAATAGCCATTAAGTCAGGCTTACTAATGTACAGCCAGCACTGTGTATGTCTTCCTGTCTTTTCTGCTCCAGAGGCAAGGACTGAGGTGTACACTTTAAAGAAAGAGTTGCTTGTTCCTGTCAGTAAACAGGGTTGCCATAGAGCTGCTCTTATGAAGCTGTGCTCAAAGCAGCTGTTCAAGGCTCAGGCTGCACAATTCAGAGTTTACAGGCCACCCAGCTGAATAAGGGTCCTTTTCTTCATTGCCCTGGGGATGAGAAGCTGAGCTATAAAGTGAGATATCTTATGGCCACCCAATGTAAACACCAGGCTACCTTCAGTCTTGATTATCCCCGGATCAGAGCCCCTACTATCTCTAATAAAACAAAAGGAATGTATAGTCTTTCCCTTTCTGGAATCAATGGCTAGAAAGGGACACTCTGGCACACTCTTAAAGTGACCTTAGATTTTTCCAAACCTCTTGTCTTCAAGCAGATCCTTTTACTTCCCTTTTAACTCAATCCCATTATTTGCTAAGGAAGCAAATAGCCATAACAAAAAAACCCTACCCACAAATATTTTATAACATGCTCTTTATGAAGTACTGTTAAAGACCATTTAGAAACTTCAGTTATAATGGTATTTCCAGACTTAATTCCAAAACATTACTGGACCTCAATCTGTCCTTGCCAGTCTGGTCTCTTCCAGATAAATTGGATAGAGTTCTATGATTTTCCAGCCAACTCCTTTAGAGGGTAACACATCATAGAAGGCTGACCAGGGTCGTCTTCTCAAGTACTAGCTCAGGACTCAGATAAACTTCCCTGCTGAATGCTACATCAGTGTCAACACTTCAGAAAATGAGAAGCTGATGTAGCAGACATTTCAGCCCCAATTATTGTTCTGGAGTCCACAACATTTTTTTGGAAAATAAAAATGTTTGGAGGCTACAGCCAACCTGGAAATAAAAAAGACAAAGAGAGCTGGGTTGAGTGGGTGAGTTGGAGTATTTTAAAAAGCAACCTCATAGATAGTCTTCTATTCAATGCATGTTTTGAGATTGGTCATATTCATGAAGGCAATTTTCTTGTAAGAAGACCTATATCGTGCTTCCAAAATTTTACATCTCTGGATCTACCGTGTTTCTTAGAAAATAAGACTGGGTCTTATTTTCTTTTGACCCCCGAAAAAATGGATAGGCCTTTTTTTGAGAGTGTTCTAATTTTTCCCC
This sequence comes from Oxyrhabdium leporinum, assembly GCA_032468155.1. NCBI lineage: Eukaryota > Metazoa > Chordata > Lepidosauria > Squamata > Cyclocoridae > Oxyrhabdium > Oxyrhabdium leporinum. Next base: position 12,509 of record JANHFL010083699.1, read on the forward strand.
CACTTAT
>JANHFL010083925.1:0-12511 GCA_032468155.1 Oxyrhabdium leporinum
AAGGGAAGGATTTATATTCCTTGTGGGGGGGGGGAGGATCCTTCCCTTCCCCTCCATCCAGTCAGAGCTGAAGAAGCTTCTTGGATGAGAAGCGAAACGTCTTCAAAAGGAGAAACCAGAAAGTCCAGTTGCCTCCTGAGAAAAGCCCCTTTGGGGCATCCAGGACCTGGATGGCTGGGAATCTCCACAGACTTCTATCACTGGAGGTCTTCGAAAAGACATTGGACAGCCATTTGTTTGGAACGGTCTAGGTTCTCCTGCTTGAGCAGGGGGCTGGACTAGAAGACCTCCGAGGTCCCGTCCGGCTCTGTTATGCTGTGATTCTATATTGGTGTGAAAAACTGAAATACACGGGAGATTTCTGCTTTCCAAACCCAGCAACTTAAAAGAGCAGCCCACGGCAGGCCCCGTCAGTCCGCTGCAGCTCACCCCACTCAGCAAAGCACCACGGATCCCCAAAATGGATCCCCGAATCACAGGGCAGATTCCCACCAGTTCTGGTAGGTCGCTGTGTTGCACGGAATCAGTCCAAATTCAGAGGCTTGCCAACGGACTCGTGTTTCTGACGATCGCGGCGTCCCGGGGTCACGTGATCCCCTTTTACGACCTTCTCACAAGCAAAGTCAACGGGGGAAGCCAGATTCATTTAATGACCGTGTCACTAACTTAACAACTGCAGTGATTCACTTAACAGCTGCGGCAAGCGAGGTCGTAGAATGGTGCAAAATTTCACGGAGCAGCCGTCTCGCTCAGCCACAGAAATGTCGGGCTCAGTTGCGGTCATACGTCGAGGACCTCCTGTATAAAATGGGCTGGGGTCACCCCACCCTTCCTGCTCGCCCCCCACCCCAGGAGACTCACGTGGGAGGCGTAGTAGAGGAAGAAAGGCTGCTTGCGCTGAGCGGAAGCCGTGATGAAATCTCGCATAAAGGCCTGGTAGTGGCCCTCCAGGAGCGGGAAGTAGACCGGCTGCTGCACGATGCTCCGGTTGAAGAGGAGGGGGAGCGGGACCACCCCCTGGTCACACCCCCCAAAGCACCGGGTGCTGGGGGGGAAGCAGGTGAGGTTCTGGCAGGGGCCCTGCGAAAGAGGCGGGAGGGCTCAGGGAGGGGAGGGCAAGGGGGGAGGCACCCGCCAGAGCCCTCCCTGCAAGGCACACGGCCCCTTCCCCTCCTCTACGGGGAGGGGCGGGGGGGGGCTCAGACTCTTCCGCCCAAGGGAGCCCGGAATCCCCACCACGCCGCCCCTGCAGCTGCCCACCTGGTCGTGGGAGTAGGGCACCCCCACGAAGTGGTCAAAGCCTTGGTTGGTGGGCAGGAACATGCCGCCGAGGCCCAGGCCCAGGTGCCACTTGCCGACCATGGCGGTGGCGTAGCCGCGCTCCTTCAGCAATTCGGCCACCGTCACCTCGGCCAGCGGGAGGCCTCCCCGCGAGCCCGGATAAAAGACGCCGGGATAGATGCCGGATCGGGTCTGGTAGCGCCCCGTCAGGAGGGCTGCCCTGCGCAGCGGCAGAGAGAGAGACAACACGAGTGGGAAACAGACACAGAGAGAGTCCCCGGCTCGCCACCATTCACTTAGTGGCCGTTCAAAGTTACAACGGCGCTGAAAAGAGCGACCGGTGACCGTTGTTCACATCGCCACGGTCACGTGATCAAAATTTGGACGCTTGGCCACCGACTCGTATTTATGACGGTCGCCATGTCCCGGGGTCGCGTGATCCCCCTTGGCGACCTTCTGACCAGATTCGCTTAAGAACCACTTGACCAACTTAGCCATTGAAGTCTCTTGACAGCTGTCTCGTTTAGCAACAGAAATGTTGGGCTCAATTGTGGTCGTAAATCATGTGGTTAAATGCATACGGCTAGGTGCGATCATGCTCAGAGCCAGAGCCGGAGGCCACAATTCCTCCCCGAGAAACCCAAGGACTGGCAGGTCTCCACCTCGGACACAGAGGGCGCCTCAAGAGGGTCAGCCTTTCTCTTTCGCTTGGGCTTTGGGGTCAAGAGCCTGCCCCACGGAGGGCCCCGAGCCCTCTGGACAGAAGTGGGGCCTCAGACCCTTCCGGGGCGGCTATCCGAAGGCCACTCTACCTGGAAGGGCTGCAGACGGGGCTGCTGCTGTAGAAGTCCGTGAAGCGCAGGCCCTCGGCAGCCATCCTGTCCAGGTTGGGGGTGGCCGAGGTGGGGTGGCCGTAGCTGGCCAGGTCTCCAAAGCCCAGGTCGTCCGCAAAAATCAGGACGACGTTGGGGGGCCGGTCGGCCGACCCGAGGCAGGCCAGCAGCCCCACGGAGCCCAGAGCCAGGAGCCAGGAGGGAGGCAAGGCTGACATGTTGTCCAGAAGGGATTCCAGCCAGGCCGGGGCGGCGGGAAGTCCGTCCAAGCCACGAGGCCAGCAACTTGAGCGGGGCGCCAGGGGTCCAGCCCACAGTAGGCCCCACTGCTCTCCGATCAGAAGAGGAAGAAGAGGAAGACGAACATTCGGGATCCAACCGTCGCCGAAAGGACCTTCAGCTGGAGGTTGGCCCTCCCAAGATCTCCGGAGACCCTGCGCTCAGTCCAAGGCTGCAGAAAAAGAGGAGACTCAGGAAAAACAGAGGAAACACCCGGAAAACAGAGCAATAAAGGAAGTCATCGGTATTTCAGGAGAAGGAAGCAGCCAGGGAATGGGAAGAGCTGTTGGGAAAGATCCAGAAACGGCTTTTTAAAAAGACAACCACATGAGATCACCCACAAGCACAATGGACGCGACTTGAGGAAAACAAGGACAAGGGGGGCAAAGAAGGAACATTCTAGAACAGGGATCCCTACCTGATGGGTCAGACTACGTCTCCCAACGTAGCTCACCCAGCCGAGCCACGATGGGAGTTGTAGTCCACCTTGGAGGTGGTGGGTTTAGCCCCTCTTGAAAAATGGAAGCCATTGATCCCTGAAATGAGCCAACGAATTGCTAATCTCAATCGATCAGCCGATCAACCAGAACAGAGCCGGAAGGGACCTCGGAGGTCTTCTAGTCCAGCCCGCTGCTCAAGCAGAAGGTCCTATACCATTTCAGACAAGTGATTGTCCAGTCTTTTCTTTTAAAAAAACCCAGTGATGAAGCGCCCACAACTTCTGGAGGGAAGCAGTTCCACTGGTTAATTGTCCTCCCTGTTAGGAAATTTCTCCTTAACTCCTTGATGAGTTTCCATCCTTTGTTTCTTGTTCTTGTTCATTTGGTGCTTTGGAAAATAACTTGACCCTCCTCTTCTTTGTGGCAGCTCCTCAAACACTGGAAGATGCTCTCATGTCGCTCCTAGTCCTTCTTTTCTCCAATAACACACGCCGTACATGCAGAACCCCAGGGCTGGAAGGGTCTTTTGTCCAACCTCCTGGCCAAAGCAGGAGTCCTTATACCATCTGATATTCCGTTATGCCAGACTAATGGCGGTCCAATGCTAATTTCAAATAGACAGGTGTAACATAGAAGTCGCGGAATCCTAGGGATGGAAGGGACCTTGGAGGTCTTCTAGTCCACCCCCCCCGGCCAAGGCAGAACTTCTTCCATCCCAGAAAAATGCTTGTTCGATCTTTTCCTGAAGACTCCCGTGACCGCTCACCACTGCAGGAGGCAGGATGATCCACTGATTAATCGTTCTCACGTGTCCGTACGATCCCTTGTCTTGGCAGGGACCTTGAATTCCAGCGCCTAAGGGCCGGACACAAAGAAGCGGGGGTCAAACTATTCTCCAGAGGTAGAACAAGAAGCAACAGATGGAAATAAATCAAGGAGAGATCCAACCTAGAATGAAGGAGAAATTTGCTAACAGTGCAAACAGTTAATCGGTGGGTTAATTGATTTGCCTCCAGAAATTGTGGGTGCCCCATCGCTGGAAGTTTGTAAGAAGCGACTGGACCACCATTTGTCTGAAACGATGAAGGGTCTCCTGCTTGAGCAGGGGGTTGGACTAGAAGACCTCCAAGGCCCCTTCGAAGTCTCTTATTCTATTGTTTTGTAGCCCTCACCCTGAGCCCTCCAAAGGTCATGCATAAGTGTGACCAATGACATCTCAGCACTACTGGTAGTCTTCGACTTACGACCACAATTGAGCCCAAAATTTCCATTGCTAAGCGAGACACTTCAGTGGGTTTTGCCCCATTTTACGGCCTCTCTTCCCGCAGCCATTAAGTGAATTGCTGCGGTTGTTAAGTGAGCAGCACGGTTGTAAAATGAATCAGGCTTCCCCGTCGACTTTGCTCGTCAGAAGGCCGCAGAAGGGGAGCCGGGGATGCTGTGACCGTCATAAATATGAAGCGATGGCCAAGCATCCGAATTTTGATTCTGTGACCAGGGGGATGCTGCAACGGTGCTAAGCGTGGAAAAGGGCTATTAGTCTCCCCCACCACCCCCCGGGAGTTGTAACTTTGAACGGTCTCTAAATGTAAATGTTGTAAGTCGAGGACTACCGTGCAGCTTGATCTGAATCCCGCCTGCTTCACAAAGACTCTCTCTAGCTGGGAGGGAGTCACCGTCCTCCCCTTCCCTAAACAGCCCAAAAGGAGCCGCTCGGATGCCCCCCCTCGACACTTCCACGAGTGGGGAGAGCCTGGCCTCCAGATGCCCCCCCCCAAAGGCCACCAAGGCCCAGGATCCCACGACAAGACCCCACGAGCAACACCTTCCGGCCCCTGGCTCTTCCCCAGCTGCGGGGCGCTCCCGCGGGCTGGCCCAGATGGACACGGAGCCCCGCACATCTGGAGGGGGCCGGCGCTGGGGAAGAGGAGCCGCCCGCTTGATCTCCCCGCAGCGGAGATCCAAGGCCGGCCGTAGGGCAGGAAGGGGCCCCGGAGGTCTTCTAGCCCACCACCAGCCCCGCGCCCAAAGCAGGGGGCAGCCCGAGCCCGGAAGCCCCCGAACGCCGCCGAGGCCCCCGAGACCCCAACCCGGCTGCCAACGCCCCGACACGGCCTCCCGTCCCTCGCCTCGCCTCGGCCGCCCAGCGTAAGCTCCGCTCCTCCAGCGCCGCCGCTGTAGCCGCCGCCACCAGCTGTGCCCACCAGCCCCGGCTCGAGTCACGCGCGGCGGCGGAGGCCGGCCTCCAAGAGCGGGGTCCGGCCTCCGCCCGGGCAGGGCAGGGCGGGGCTTCCCCGGGCCGAGGGGAGGGGGCCCTTCACCCCCGCCCCCGTGCGGAGCCGCCAGGCAGCGAGTCGACCCACCTGCAGGAAGCCCCCCGCCCGCCCGGAGTAGAGGAGGGGTCTTCCCCGCTTCCTCCGGCAGGAGCCACCGAGGCTGGGAGGGGCTCCCGGCGGGCAAGGCGGGGGGAGACCCCTCCTCTACTCCAGGCCGAGGCCGGGCTCTCTGCGGCCGGAGCGAGTTGCCTCGGTCCCGGGGCTCCGGCCAAGGGCGCCCAGGGCTCTTCGCTGCCCGAGGCGAGCGGGCTGCCGCTTCGACTCCCCCCTATCGGTCAGCGTCGCCTTCCGGCAGCCCAGCCCAGCTGCCCCCCCCTCCGAGAGAGCGGCTGGTTGGGCCCATGGGGCGCTGCGCGGGGGGGACCCCCCTCCGGAGGCTAGCGGGGGGCTTTTTAAATCAGACACGCGGACACCGACACGCAAAGAGCGCCCCCTCCCCCTTTTGCCCAAGGAAATTGCGGCTGGACATGGCCCGCCCCACGTTGCCAGACGCGCAGAGCCGGGCCGAGTGGAGGAGGCGGGGGGCACCCATCCCGGGCAGAGCCGGGCCCCGGAAGGCGGCAGCCGCAGACGGGGAATTAGAGGCCAGCTTGGCGTCTCCTCTCTTCTCGGCCAGCCTGGAGCTGCCCTGGCAAGGCGGAGCAGGCGGCCCGGGAGGCGCCGGCAACGGGTGGAGGCTCTTCCGCGGGGGAGGGGGCGGCCAGTGGGGCAGGGGCAGCAACCCCAGTTTGGGGTGGGGGGGATGAAGACGCCGCTCTAAACGTGCGTCCCGATTCATAACTCCGGGTAAAATACCTTGGTTTCATCTATCGGATGCAAGTCTGGCTTATTAAAGTCTTATCTATACACATTAATAAAAATTTTGATTGATAAAATTCTTATTAATGTTAATCTCTCCTGGCCTGACAACTTCAGAGCACGGGCAGAGGTTGCATGGATTTGGGGAGGGAGGAGGAGGAGGAATCCACCTGCTTAGATTTTGAACAAGGAGGAGTCCCGAGGTTGTTCTGTATTGATAATTATTTAATAGCATCTTATTTATTATCCCATCTTATTATTTTATATCTGCAGTACTTCAAGGCAGCAAATATACATATAATACTACTTCCTCTGATTTCCCGCACCACAACAACCCTGTGAGGTGCGTTAGAGAGAGAGAGAGAGAATTATGGGTTGGTTGCGAGGTCAGCCAGATGTTCGGACTGGAGCTGGCGTTTTTAATCCGCCTGCCCCGCCCTTCCCAAAGACCTGGGACAGGCAGATGTTGAACGTTTTGGGGCATCACAGGAGGCCGGCTGTTTTGCGTGACGTTGCCTTTGCACCTGACCGAGGGGGAACGTCTGGATTCACTTCACAACTGTGTTATTAGCTTAGCAAGTGCAGTGATTCACTTAACAACCAAGGCAAAAAAGGCCGTAAAATGGGACAAAACTCTCTTAACAAAGGTCTTGATTAGCAACAAAAATTTTAGGCTCAAATGTGGTCATATGTTGAAGACTACCCCTGCTCTTAACAACACCACCTCTTTGACTTTCACTGGAGGTTTTTAAGAAGAGAGTGGACAGCCATTTGTCTGAAACGGTACAGGGTTTCCTGCTTGAGCAGGGGGCTGGACTAGAAGACCTCCCAGGTCCCTTCCAGCTCTGTTGTTCTGAACTCTGGCTGTCCTCCCCCCACACAAAGATCTCAACAAGGCTCCAGGGACCGAGAGGGCTCTGCCTTCTCTCTGGGGTTAGTCCCCATTGCATGATGCGCATGTGTGGTATCCCTCTAAGGGGTAAGAAGCTGCTGGAACTTTCTAGAAAGAAAGAAAAAGTCGCACTGTCATTGGACGCCCCCTGGGAGGAGATGGAAAATCCGCCCGGAGACAGAGAAAGCCCGCCAAAAGTCGAGGGGCGTGGTGAGGTAGCTGCACTCGGCCAATCAGAAGAGCTGATGGGATCCACGAGGGGTATATAAATACCGGTTGTGAGGGGATGAGGGGCGCTTCGGCATTGAGACATTTGTCCCAAATGTTCGGTTTGGGCCTCTTGTGCCGACCTCCTTCGTAGGTTCCCCCCACCATTGTGTGAACGTTGCCTGACACACGCTAGATGACACAACACGGATCACGTGAAGTGTCAATACCACTTTATCATACCTTCGTAGGACCACACTTGGAATAAGGCAACCGGTTTTGGTCACTGTGACATAAAAGAGATGTTGAGGCTCTGGAAAGAGTGAGGAGAAGAGCGACGACGACGATTTTAGGGGACTGGAGGCAAAAACGAAGAACGGTTGCTGGAATGGGGTGTATATCTAGTTCAATGAAAAGAAGGGTGACATGATAGCAGCGTTCCGATATTTGAGGGGCCACCCCAACGAAGAGGGGGTCCACCTATTCTCCAAAGCCCCCGAAGGCAGGAGAAGAAGCGATGGATGGAAATTCATCAAGGAGAGAAGCAACCTGGAACTAAGCAGTTAGAACAATTAATCAGTAAAACAACTTGCCTCCAGCAGTTGTGGGTGCTCCATCAACCGAGGTCCTTCAGAAGAGACTGGACAGCCACCTGTCTGAAATGGTCTAGGGTCTCCTGCTTGAGCAGGGGGTTGGACTAGAAGACCTCCAAGGTCCCTTCTGACTCTTGTTATTCTGAGTCCCTGGGCACAATGCCACATGCCCACTGAGTTCTCCTGGCAGCAGCCATTCGAGGGCATGGGCTGCCCAGCCTCACGGCTTGATGCCCAGGGGGGCTGCGGTCACTGGAGAGATGGGGGGGGGTGTGTGAGTTCCCTGCCTGTCCCTCCCATGGGCCACACTGAGGAGTCTTTGTGTGTAAAGGCGGGGGCAGATGCCAGCAAGCCACTGCTGGGGAACAGCCAGCGAAGACTGGCAGCCTTCTGTGCCCTTTAGCTATCCAGTCCCCTGAAATGCCAACCCCTCTCACTTGGTCCCTAAGCGGCAACTCGGCCAAGGGACGGCTGGAAACTGCCCGACTGGGCCTCTCCATCACCTTGCTGGAAGATCCAGCAAACTAAATATCAGCCACTTTGACATTGATATTTGGGAGTCTTCCAGAGCGTTCTATCCAAGTTCCAATAACTCACTCAGCACTGGGATAAAGATTTATCCAAGTAAGAATTTATTAGAGAAACCGTGTTGGCGCATCTGGGAAAAACCTGAATCTGAAGGCCCAGGTTTTTCCCCACCCGAAAGAGAATCAAAGACCCACCTCTTCTCCACCATCCCAGGTCACATTCCCCAATCCACTTCTCTACCCATCCTTCTCTTTCTCCTTGTCACTCCTCTTCCAGGTGCTGGTCAGGATGGCCTTGACGCATTAGGAAAGAATGTTGTTTTGTCTACCAACCCTTCTAACTGCATGAGAAAGGAGCCCCTCCCGAATTTCCATCTGCTTCTGTGTGGCAGCCTGCAGAGGCCTCGCAATGATGGCTTCCAGGGCTGACACAGGTTAATTTTGAAAGGCTCTTGCCAACAACGCAGCACTGATTCGTCATTACAATGCCAGACTAACTTTACCTCACTTTCTGATCAGGTAATTTTCTTTATGCCAGAGGCAAAGTTACGTGTGCCATGCTGACAGCAAGCTACTTAAGCATAGGTGAGATGAGATGACCAATAAGTGCACATGTAGTTGGCTTGAATAACGGAACAACAGAGTCGGAAGGGACCTCGGAGGTCTTCTAGTCCAACCCTCTGCTCAGGCAAGAAACCCTGTACCATTTCAGACCAACGGCTGCCCAGTCTCTTCTTCTTGAAAGCCTCCAGCGTTGAAGCACCCACAGCTTCTGAAGGGAAACCTTTCCACTGACAGAATAGTTCTCGTTGCCAGGAAATGCCTCCTTAGTTCTAGGAAAGTCATCCATGGAGAATGCTCTTCAAGGATTTCTCATCAGACTCCAGAAAGGCGTCGAGTGGGAGGCCTCCAAGTTTGATCCTCCTTGGAGGGCGCTCTTCAAGGTTTCCTCCCGTGCTCTTCCAAGGCTTCTTTGCAACCTGGAGGAAGCGTGGAAGGGGACGCTCGTCACATTTGCAGGCCCTGGGAGTTTTGTCGAAAGCCAACCTTTCCCAGAGCAGGAACGTCATGGCTTCCACGACAAGCATGAAGCAAAAGGTCTGTTTTAGCCGTGGGAAAGGCAACAAGCGAAACGCAAAAGCAGCCGGACAGGATAAACCGGAGTGGCTCTTTCGGGGGATTGCACCTTCCTGTCGACAGAGGGCAATCAACCGCTTGAAGTGCCTCCGCCGCAGCGGCGGATGGAGATGCTGGTCTGGCTGGGCTGCGTTAAGGACCTGGGCGGCTGCCGCTGGCTTTGGAGATGACGCAACGCCGGGGAGGGGAGGCAGCCCCTCGAAGGCCGAAATCCAAAACCGTCCCGTAGTAGCTTAGACGTAGCGGAATGAACGGGGGCAAAGCTCATTCAGGAAAGAAGGATCCAAGGCCTCAGTGCATCTGGATGGTTGGCCGGTTGAGTTGCTGACTCTTAGTAACCACATAGAAACATCTGCCCTAATCCGGTTCTTCAGGTCTTCCGATGATGCGTTGACCACCACTGTAGCCAAATCCGTCCACCACGCTACCGGTCATCTCCTTCTGCACTTTCCTTTCACATTTCCCAGCATTATGGACTTCGCAAGAGTGACCGGCCTTTGAATATCACGTCAAAAATACGACAATTCAAGAGTTGGTCCTTTGTGACTCAAGTGGGATTTGTGGATAGATTCCCGCCCCCCTATAATGCATTTCTCTGATTTCTTGACTTTCCACGATGTTCTCCGGAGTCCTCTCCAGCACCGATCTTCAAAAGCCTCCGTGCTCTTCCTCTCCTGCTTCTCGAAGGTCCGGCTTTCTCTTCCGTTTGCAGGAAGCCTTTGCCTGCACGATTCTGATCTTTGGAGACGATGTCCCACCATCTGGAGAGGCCTTCACTGCCAAGGTCTAGTCTGCAGCCTATTCCGGGATGGCTGCGCTCTTCACTGTGGATAGCAGAAGCTGCCCACCACTCCAGCATGGCTGCTGCACCTCCTGCCCTTAGTTTAGTTCTCCTGAGGCTTAATTGTGGTCCCATTTTTATTCCCCTGTGCCCCCTGGTTTCCATTGCTAGAGCTTCCAGATCACGTTCACCGGAATAGCGTCACCCTCCTTCCGTTTTAAAAGCACATTTTTTTCCTTCCGGTTCAGTTTCCTTTAGCATGCATTCGGCATACAGTTTGAATAAATAAGGGGGGAGGACGCAGCCCTATCTCTTCCCTTTGCCAAGCTGGAGCCCATCTGCTTTACCACGTTTGTCGGGAGTGTGGCTTCTCGGCCTGTACATGAGTTTCTCGTGAAGGCATTAAGGTGTTCTGGGATCCCCACTTCTCTGAGCATTTTCCACAGCTTGATGTGATCAACGCAACCAAAGGGTTTTCCTTAACCAATGAAGCACGCACAGACGCCTTTTGGGTACTGTGGGGTCCTTGGCTCTCTCTGAGCTCGGTGCTTTCATGCAGACATTTCATGACCCAACTAGGTAACAATATCAGGAAGAGGAGGAAGAGGAGGAGGATGACGATGACTGTGGGGCCCTTGATGCTGAGCTTTTCATGCAGACATTTCATGACCCAACTAGGTAACAATATCAGGAGGCGGAGGAGGAGGAGAAAGAGGAGAAAGAGGAGGAGCAGCAGCAGCAGCAGCAGCAGCACTGTGGGGTCCTTGATGCTCTCTGAGCTTTTCATGCAGACATTTCATGACCCAACTAGGTAAGAATATCAGAAGGAGGAGGAGGAGGAGGAGGAGGAGGACTGTGGGGCTCTTGGTGCTCTCTGAGCTGTTCATGCAGACATTTCATGACCCAACTAGGTAACATCATCAGGGATTTGCAGAGGGGAGGAGAAGCAGGGGAAGAATTGTGGGTGCTTGGTGGCCCGAGCTTGGTTGTTTCCTTGCACCGCGAGGGAACTTCGCCAGTGGGGCTAGCTCTCTCCTTATATACCACCGCTTGCCCCGTCAGCGTGGATGGGAGTGATCTTGCTGGTTCTTTGATTAGGCCCTTGTTTGCTGCCTGGTTGTTCGTCTGAGTTGGTAGTTTCTGGACTGAATATCTCGGGATGGATATTCTTTTGTTTTTTTCTCCAAGGCCCAGCATGCATCAGACATAATGTCTCAGGATCCTCGAACTCTTTCACCTCCCTGTACCAATCACAGAGCCAATTCAGTTTTCCTGCCCTCCGTCTGATGTTGTCCGTGTGTAGAGGTGGTGTTGTGGTTGCTGGACGAGCGTTAACCATGAAAAGATCATCGGATTGGCAGAATGTTTTCTGCTTCCTTTCTGTTTTCTAAATCATACAATCCAGCTCTATTTCCTTCCTTAATATTTCCAGTTTTGGCACTCCGGTTTCCAGCCACAAAGCAGCACATCGAGCTTGCATGTTCTGTCGATTTCGGGTTGCATAATACGTATTATGAAAACTCTTGTGCGTTTGTATGAGTAAAGGTTTTTTTTAAAGGCAGATAAAATCTGTTGCAGACTAATATAAATTAAGACAAAAAGAAATCAAAGAGAAAGCTAAAAATAATTAGTCCCCTTTAACAATTTGAACAAAGCGGCGTCTTTTAACGCCGTTTCCAATCTTCATTACGGCGATTATAAGTACAATTAGACACCCTGTGTCCCACCGGGTCATTGTTTCAGAGACATTTCTGAAAATTAAGAAATAGGAAATTTTAAAAATAAACGAACGAACGAACGAATGAATGAATGAATGAGGTTCCCCAAAGCCTTCAGCCATGGCAGACTCCCTCCTGCCTCTCGCTCCATGCTTTTGGCAGAAGGTCGCAAAAGGGGATCGCGTGGCCCCGGGACACTGCGACCGTCATAAATATGAACGGTTGTAAGTGTGAAAAAAAGGTCATAAGTTACTTTTTTCAGTGCCGTTGTAACTTTGAACAGCTACTAAATGAATGGTTGTAGGTTGAGGACTGTCTGTATGCTCCTAGGGGACGCTCCCGCCCCTCTCTTATCTCCTCCTCCAACCTCTTTGGGGTGGGCCTTGAGGACTGAGACTTGGTGGACGGTTGAGATTCTGGAAAGAGGTTAGAGAAGAGCAGCCAAGAGGATGCGGGGACCGGAGGCTAAAACGTAGAAAGAACGGTTGCTGGAACAGGGGATGTCTAGTCTGGGGGAAAGAAGGACCAGGGGGGGACAGGAGAGCAGTCTTCCAACACTTATGGGGCTGCCCCAAAGAAAAGGGGGGGTCAAGCTCCTCTCCAAAGCCCCCGAAGGCAGGAGAAGAAGCAACGGATGGAAACGAATCCAGGAGAGAAGCAACCTGGAATTAAGGAGGAATTTCCTAACA
>JANHFL010084199.1:0-12498 GCA_032468155.1 Oxyrhabdium leporinum
ATAAAATTTAAAATACAATTTAAAAACAAATTAAATTACTAGCTGTGTTAATTTAAAATACATTATTAAAAATACATTTTACCTTCTTGCTTGCTACTAGTAGCTGCTAAATCTAAGCTAGAGTGAGTTGAGGCAAACAAGGAATATGCATATAAACCATGGAATGGAAAACACCAATATCAAAAGCTGGGGGGGGGGGAGACGTAGCAGTCATAAGAATTAGCCGAAGTCTGATTTCAAACTGGAAATTCTTTAGAGTATTTCCTGTCAAGAAAGACATGTGGAATTACTTCTGAGCAGTTTCCTTTATTGTTCCTTACCTACAGGGAGAAATCTTGCCAAACTCAAGGAACTATTTTTACCGCTGTAGATATACTCTGAGAATCTCTAGGGAGGAGCCTTCTTAACTCTCTTCCTCCCAACCAAACTATCTAAGCTTTGCTGCCTCTTTGCTCTCTGGAAAGCAGTCCTTCCCTCCTGGGAATCCAGACTGCATTCCACCACAGTTATTATCTAAGGGGGGGGGGTATCCAAGTGCAGCCCAAATGGGTACGAACAAGCTAGAGCCCTTGACAGCCACTTGTAATGGTCTGTGAGAAAGACCTTGACAGAGGGAGCAAAGGGATGCTACCTAGCAAAATGATCAGATAAGAGACAGCGCAGCCCTCAGCTGCATAATGGGAGAAGACCTTCAGAGGGTACCTCCCTAGTTTTTCAGGCTGTAAAGGAGACAGCAAGAGATTTCTACTTTCAGACTTGCCGGATTTTGTTAACGTAGCCTTATGACAAACAGGTAGTCCTCAACATACAACAGTTCGTTTAGGGACCGTCCGAAGTTCACAAACCGCTACCCGCTTTCCCAGACTCCGAGGTGGTCGTCGCAAAAGACTTCATTGGGGTGGATTTATGAATAAAATAAAAATGTAGACGGCTGTTTTAGGAGATGCTCCCTTCTCCCCAGATTGGTCTATTCGTCTCTCTGGCACAGGACAGGGAATATGCAGCCCATTGTAAGAAACCGATTCAGATAACATGTAATTCCCACCCCCACCCCCAGCAGGTGCTGCTTGGAACAGAATAAGGCAGACGGGAAGAGAAACGCAAGAAGGAAAATGAGGAAAAAAGATATTAGGCGAAGGAAACTAATCAAGGAGAGAAGCTACGAGGAATTAAGGAGAAACTTCCTAAGGGCGAGAACAATTAAGCAGTGGAAGAGCTTGCCTCCAGAAGTTGTGGGTGCTCCATCACTGGAGGTTTTAAGAAGAGATTGGACAACCAATTGTCTGGAATGGCATAGGGTCTCCTCTTCGAGCCAAGGGTTGGACTAGAAGACCTCCATGGTCCCTTCCAGCTCCATTCTATTCTAAGCAGGGAATGCATGCCTCTGCCCCTTCTATCTTGCAAAAGATGGTTGTATTTCTAGCCAGTTGTAGTCATATTACTGTCAACTGGTTCCAGATGCAATTTTATGGGACACATATAGGGTATATCGGGGTGTCCATGGCAACTTTAAGACCGGTGGACTTCAACTCCCAGAATACCCTACACTGGGATGAATTTTTAGTTCACGGGAGTCAAGTCCAATCTTTCAGATTCCGTAAATCTCCAATGCAAATGTAATATTTAATTCAGTGTCAGACATTAGTATTTCCATAACTTGAAATTGCTTGCGTTTTCCTCCTTGGCTAACAGCGTCCCCTTGAAGTCTACTTCTTAAAAGCATTACAAAAAAGATTTATTGGTCATAGTAATTAGACACAGATATTATATATAGAGAGAGACCAGTGCCTGTCCAACCTTGGCTGATGGCTCCCCAGAAAGAAACACTCAAACGACTTCACGGATTTGCTGCTACGGCCTGCAGGCAATTGTTAATTGGCTTAATTGAGCCAAAGTGGCGTATTAAACATAAAATCCCCAAAACACGGAGGCATCCATCTCGATCACAATGCTTTCATTGTCCAGCCCTCTCAATACACACACACACACACACACACATCCATTTTACTGTCTGTAAATATCTATCACTATTGTTGTATGTACACTGAGAGCTTATGCACCGGAGACAAATTCCTTGTGTGTCTAATCACACTTGGCCAATAAAGAATTATAATTCTAATATTCTACTGATCTGGATTTTCTTAATGTTGTTTCTAATACAGGAAATCCTCAATTCATTTAGTGACTGAGGTTACAATGGCACTGAAAAAGTGACTTACCACTGGTTCTCTTCCTTCCTTCCTTCCTTCCTTCCTTCCTTCCTTCCTTCCTTCCTTCCTTCCTTCCTTCCTTCCTTCCTTTTTCCTCCTTTCATTTCTCAGTCTCCCTCCCGTCTTCCTTTTCCCCCGCTCTGGTTTTAAGCTGATTTTAACCAGACGTGAGTCGCAATATCCGAATAGCCCAAGCCAAAGTTCAGCATCCAAACAGTCAGGGAACCTGAGACCATCATCGGAAATATTTACAAAAAGAAAAAGGCATGTTGATGAGATAATGAGATAACCCGAGATGACCCCAATCTTTTTGGGCTGACAGCATAGTCTATAAAATAAAGAGCAATACAAAAATCATCACCATGACCCAGCGCTGATTCAACTCTTGCCTGGCTGAAGATCAAATACATTACAGGTAGTCCTCGACTTCCGACCGCAACTGTATCCCAAATCTATGTTGCTAAGCGAGGAAGGCGTGAAATGAGTTTTCCTCCGTTTGACGACAGGTGTTAAGTGAATCACCGCCGTTGTTAAATTAGCAACACGGCTGCTAAGCGGCTTCCTCATTTGACTTCGCTGATCAGGTCGTAAAAGAGGATCACGTCACACACACTAGGACACTGCGACCGTCATAAACACGAGCCAGTTGCCAAGCCTCTGAATCTTTGACCATGCGACCATGGGGATGCTCTTAGCAGTCGTGTGAGAAATGGGCGTAAGTCACTATTGGCACTTTGGTCACTAAACGAATGGGTGTCCAGTTGAGGACTACGTAGAGACAGAAAATAAAGACCTAGCGTTGGCGGCTCCCATGCAAACCCAATTAGCAACAGAATTAATTTGCTGTTGTGATTTAATGCAGGGGGTCCGGGGATGTGACTCCGCCTACTTTAATGACATCATCAGGAGGGGGGGGGCTCTGTCATTTAAACACACCCACACCCCCTTCCCCAAAGGCTGACATGGAAAACTAATACTGACCGGATGAAAATGGATAAAACGACAAACTTTTTTTTTTGTACCACACCCTGAATTTTCTTTCTCCTGCTTTTTCTCTTCCAGAACCAAAATAATCTTATTTCCTGGCAGATTTGTTGGCATGCATGACGTCTTCTCTCTCTCTCTCTCTCTCTCTCTCTCTCTCTCTCCCTCCCTCCCAGGTTCTCAGTTTTGTTTCTGTTGAAATGTTTTCCTTCTTTCGCGATGCTCGCCCGCTGGCCCTCTGCCACCCGTCGGGTCCCACCAAGGTATTTACTGAGCCAACAAATGAAAGCAGAAGAACAGATGAAGTTACCCAGGGCAGGCGAAGCGATCTTGGATTAAGGCAGAATTTTCTGCTGAAAAGAATTTGTGCGCTTCCTAAAATGTTATTTGCCTACACACCCCTGTGTGCCATTCCCTTGCTGGGGCAAGCTCCAACATGGGGTTCACAACAATCAGCCAAAAGATTCAAACGGACGATGGCAGAGAGCTGTATTTCTCTACCTTAGCAACTTTAAGAGACGTGGACTTCAACTCCCAGAATTCCCCAGCCAGCCATGAAGGGAGATGGGAGGATGGGAGGGAAAAAGGAGAAGGAAGGAAGGAAGGAATGGAGGGAGGAAGGAAGGAAGGAAGGAAGGAAGGAGAAATAGATTGGGAGGGAGGGAGGAAGGAGAAATAATTCGGAGGGAGAGAGGGAGGGAGGGAAAATAGCTTGGAAGGGAGGGAGGGAGGGAGGGAGGGAAGGAAGGAGAAATTGGGAAGGAAGGAAAAACTCATTTCTGTTAGAGCAGTGTTTCTCAAAACTTGCAACTTGAAGACATGGAGACTTCAACTCCCAGAATCCACGCTGGCTGGGGAATTCTGGGAGTTGAAATCCAGGTATCTCAGTGTTGCTAAGATGGAGAAACATTGCCACTTCTTAAATGCCTGAGATTAAAAGCAACATAAAGCAAGCAGAGCTAAAATCAGTTTACACCGACTTTGGGTTCCTCCAACCTGCATGCTATCCCTATTCCGCTTTATTTATATTGATATTTATTTTCTGTTGATCCTTTAATTTTTTGCCTTCTCTTTTCCCAGGAACCCTGTAACTCCAGCCAACCACAACTTCCTCTTGTCTTCCCCCGTCTTCTGCCCGCAGGCCTGTGCTTATTTTGTGAGTCAATGTTTTGTGACTCTCTCTGCAAAACTCCCAATCCCTTTTAAAATATATATATATGTATTTTCCTTGATATGGGTCACATTCTGCCTTTCGTATATGGCTCTGATCTATTTTTGCACTAATATTTTACGTAAGTCATTCCTGCTGCATTCAAGCGATACCTCCCAAATCTCATTTCTAAGTATCAGATGCAGATCAAGGTACTGGGAATTCCCAACTTGTGAAAGCTTAGGATTGTTTGTATATTTTTGTGTATGCGTGCGTGAGCGTGGGCCTTCAAGTCGGGTTTTTAACTCCTGGTGACAGTCTAGACAAATTCCTGCAGTTTATGACTTCTCTATTCTTCTACGCAGCTATTTTAAGCTCCCCTGGGCTCAGTTCAGACATGCAAATGCCAGCTGGGATGATGGCATAGGCCAGTGTTTCTCTATCTTGGCGACTCGAAGATATGTGAACTTCAGAATTCCTCCAAATTGGGGGGGGGATGCTGGCCTGACCCACCTCCCTCTTTTCCTTTCCACTTTGTTGATTGACTGAAGCAAACAATAACACAGTTGGAAGGGACCCTGGAGGCCTTCTAGTCCAACCCCCCTGCTCAAACAGGAGACCCTATACCATTACAGACAAGTGTCTGTCCAGTCTCTTCTTGAAAGCCTCCAGTGATGGAGCAACTACAACTTCTAGTGTCAAGCAGTTCCACTGGTTAACTCTTTTCACTGTTAGGAAGCTCCTCCTTAATTCCAGGTTGCTTTTCTCCTAGATTATTTTCCATCCGTTGCTTCTTGTCCTGCCTTCTGGGTGCTTTGGAAAATAGGTTGGCCCCCTTGTCTTTGTGGCAGCCCCTCAAATAGGGGAAGACAGCTATCATGTCACTCCTAGTCCTTCTCTCCGTCAGACGAGACATATCCAATTCCTGCAACCTTTCTTCGTATGTTTTTGTCTCCAGTCCCCTAATCATCTTTGCTGCTCTTCTCTGCACTCTTTCTAGAGTCTCAACATCTATTTTATATCGTGATACGGGAAGACAAAACTAGATATCTATGGAGATTCTCAGTCCTCCAGGTCCTGGCTGATCCCAAAGGTGCTTTTTCCAAGAGGCAACTGGACTTTCTGGTTTCTCCTTGAAGACGTTTCGCTTCTCCTGCAAGGAGCTTCTTCAGCTCTGACTGAACGGCGGGGAACGGAAAGATTGATGCTCCTCCTTGTGACCAGCTGCCTGCTTGGAGTATAAATCCTTCCATTCCCCACCATCCAAATCAAGAGCTGAAGAAGCTTCTTGGATGAGAAGCAAAACGCCTTCAAAGGAAAACCCGAAAGCCCAGTTGCCGCTTGTAAAAAAAAAAACATCTTTGGGACAAGACAAAACTAGGTTTTATGTTCTGGGGATGGATCGCCCTAAGAACTGTGCCAGCTGGGTGAATTCACCTCTTCTGAATGAGGAACATCCCACACTCCCCCGGCATGATTCAAAGATCAACAAAACCCTCCTGGATTAAAGCAGAGAAAACCAGACAGGGTGAAGCGTTGGTGCCCAGGAAATAACATCCCGCCGGCGACCTCGGGAGATGCGTCTGCTTGTGGGCGAGCTGCAAGAATTGTCTGGAAAAAGGAGAAGCTGGTCTTGGGAGAGATTTGCAAAAAAAAAAAAAGAGATTTGAAAGGAAGGGACAAGATTTCCCAATGAGTGGCTTTATTTTTAAATAGAGGACTGCTCTGTTTAATTGGAGTTGTTTAATGACGGAAGGATGGCTCCAAATGTTACAGCTCACTCAGCACCTCCTTCGAGTCCTGGCAACGGCCGGGATGAGTCCCTGCTGTTTTCTTGGCAACGTTTTCGGAAGGGGCTTTCTTGGGCCGAGAGGACCGAGGGAGACGGGCCCAAAGACACCCAGGAGGCGTCTACGCCAAGGACGAGACTTAAAATTCACGTTTCTGGCCTCAAATCTTGACCACAGCAACGAAGCGACTTTAATCGGCCCGCCTTGGCGTATTAATTTCTAGACGTTGCATTTTATTATTTCGAACGGGGCAGCACCGGAAATAAAATTACAGCTCTTAACTCCTCACATCCTAGGAAGCGCAGTGGCCCGTTTCTTGGAATGCAAAAAAACGTTAATGGCAGGAATTGGGTATGTCTCAACTTGTAAACCGTTCGTTTAACGACCGTTCAAGGTTACAACAGCACGGGGGTGTGTGGGAAATGACATAGAGCCATTCCTCGCACTTATGGCTGTGATAGCATCCCTATGGACAGGTCTATAAAATTTGGATAACGGGCATCTATTTACAACAGCTGCCATATCCATCCCTGGAGGTTTTTAAGAAGAGACTGGACGGTCGCTTGTCTGAGATGGGATAGGTTCTCCTGCTTCAGCAGGGGGATGGACTAGAAGACCTCCAAGGTTCTGTTCTGTCCTACTCTACTCTACTCTACTCTACTCTACTCTACTCTACTCTACTCTACTCTACTCTACTCTTCTATTCTATTTTCTACTCCATTCTATATTCCTCTCCGCTGAGGAGCTTCCTAGCAAATGCCTGACATCCAAAGTGAACGGGGGGAGCTGCATTTGCACGATTCGCTTAACAACCTCAATGATTCACTTAACAACCACAGGCGGAGAAAAGGTCGTAGCATCGGGTGCCAGTTGATGAACAAGCCCCTCGCTCTGCAGAGGAAAATTCTGCTCTCAACTGCGGCCGTTAAGTCGAGGGCTCCCTGCCTCCGAGTCTCCGCATTCGAGACTTAGGACCACCCCCCGCACCCCCGCTGTGACTTTTGGGTGAGGTGGGGGGGGTGGGGGGGGGGTTTCCTTTCCTGGCCTGCGTTTCTCTTCCTCACCTTCTGAAGATCGTCCTGCAGCTCCTTCAGTTTGAGCTCCAAGTACAAAACTTTGTCGGCCAGGCTGAGAGCGTGCTGAGACCTGAAAACGGTTTGGCAAGGAAAGAGGAACCAGGAGACGGGGCAGCACATTAATTGTGAGTCAATCCAGGCGTGCACAAACAAGCA
The DNA here is from genome assembly GCA_032468155.1 of Oxyrhabdium leporinum. Lineage (NCBI taxonomy): Eukaryota > Metazoa > Chordata > Lepidosauria > Squamata > Cyclocoridae > Oxyrhabdium > Oxyrhabdium leporinum. The sequence continues at coordinate 7,367 of JANHFL010084199.1, forward strand.
CACTACAGGAAATGCAATCTCCCACCAGCGGTGAGCCTTTGGGCATGCTTTACTCTCCCATTCTGGGCCGGGGCCGTCTTGGAAAAACAACACAGGTAGTTCTCGACTTATAAAACAGTTCGTCCATGCTTGTGACCTCTGCAGCATCCCCAGGGCCACGTCACGTGATCAAACTTCAGATGTTTGGCAACGGATTCATATTTACGACGGTCGCAGAGTCCCGGGGTCCTGTGATCCCTTTTTTTTTTTGCGACCATCTGACAAGCAAAGTCAATGGGGGAATTTATTTAACCGGATTCATTTCACCGCCGTGTCCCTAACTTACTTCCAACTGCAGTGATTCGCTTAACAATTGCTGCAAGCAAAGTCGTAAAACGGGCCAAAATTTCATCACTTCAGAGAGTCTCACCGAGCAACATATATTCCGGGCTCCATGGTGGTCGTTAAGTCGAGGACTACCTGTGAGAAAAATCAGGGGTGGCCCCGACGGTAACTTTACGACCGCGGACTTCAACTCCCAGAATTCCTGAGCCAGGGTCACGTGATCCCCTTTTGAGGCCTTCGGACAAGCCAAATCAATGGGGAAGCCAGATTCTCTTAACAACCCTGTTCCTAACTTAACAACTGCAGTGGTTCACTTAACAACTGCAGCAAGAAAGGTTGTAAAATGGGGCAAAATTCACTTAACAAACATCTTGCTTAGCAACATAAATTTTGGGTTCAATTGCGGTCGTTCAGTTGAGGACTTCCTGTGTTACAAAGCCAATTCCCGCCCCCCCCCAGCTACATACAGCAAAATATATATGGAGATTGGCTGCAGGTCAGGCTTCTGTTTGGAAATGAACACTTCTGTCCAGGAATAAATAAATAAATAAATATGGCAGCGCTTAAAAGATGAACAGGGTTAGATTGGTTTAATTACAGATAGTCCTCGAGAAACGGCCACAAGTCAGAGCAACATTTCTCTTGTTAAGTGAGACAGCTGTGAAGTGGATTTTGCTCCATTTTACGACCTTTCCTGCTAATAGTTTTTAAGTGAATCATTTAAAGTCTGAATTCTGGGAGTTGCAGCCCATCCATCTGGAAGCATACAGGCTGAGGAATTGTGGGAGTTGCAGTCCGTCCATCTTAAATCAAGCTGGCTGGGGTATTCTGGGAGTTGTAGTCTATCCAACCTAAATCAAGGTGGCTGGGGAATTCTGGGAGTTGGAAGTCCAGCCATCTTAAATCTGCCACGATTGAAACACACTGTTCTGGACAGCATATAGGAAACGAGGTGGACAAGGTCTCCATCCCACTTGAATTCTCCCTGTTGTATCTCAAGCTTCATGTAGACACAGACACACAGAGACACACACACACTTCCTTCTTACTCATCAATGGCTTGTGGCTGACTGGCGCATCTCTGGGTCCCCGTGCTGCCTTCGCGATTTTCCAGGATATGCTGCCCTGAAGTCACACAAAAAAGCACAGGGGAGAATGATGGTTATCAAGGAAACAAACCTCCTTTTGCAACCAACATCAGCCTAAATTCCCACTTCTGGCATTTCCAGGTTGACATGAGTCAGGGGAAAAGTCTCCGCTTGGAAAAATTATGAGCTACAAGGTCCGAAGCCACCCAGGCGGTGAATGAAAAATCGGCAGGAAAACATCTCAGAGGGAACCAAGAAGCGGCCAATGGTTCAACCTTGAATGACTGAAAATGGTGTGGTTGTTTTTTTCCCCACTTGAGGTTGTGTGACAAAGGACAGTCACAGCAGGAAACACTAAGGCTGGCTTTCCCCACTGCAGCCATTTTAAGACGTGTGGACTTCAACTCCCAGAATTCCCCAGCCAGCATGGATTCTGGGAGTTGAAGTCCATGCGTCTTAAAATGGCTGCAGTGGGGAAACACTGCTCTAGATTGAAGGGTCAAGGGTCAAGAAATGTGAAGCTGGATTAAGGCAGCTCGGGCCACTCCAAAGATGGTCAATCCACAGGGATCCACCCGGGAATCCATCCACTCCTGCCACTCACCTTCGCGGGAGAGAGCTTCCAGGATGTTATTACAAGCCGACGCCAGATTGGCGATGGAGTCCCACTCATCTTCCAGGGACTCCCCAGCTTCAGAGAGGACTGAGGGAGGAAGAGGAAAGTAAGACATTCACCACCAACTTACTTGGGCTGGGAAGGACGGGGTGACCCCAAGACCCCCCAAGGAGCTTTCCCCTTTTGGGAGAAGGGGAAAAGAAAGGAAGGAAGAGATTAGGAAGGAAGGAAAAGAAAGAGTAGAAGGAAGGAAGGAAGGAAAATGGAACGAGGGAGAGAGAGGAAGGAAGGAAGGAGAAGAGGAAGAGAGGGAAGAAGGAAGGAAGGGGAAGGAAGAAAGGAAAGAAGAGGAAGGAAGAAAGGAAGGAACTAAGGAAGGAAGGATGGAAGGAAGGAAGGAAGGGGAAGAGGAAGAGAGGGAGGAAGGAAGGATAAGGAAGAGCGAGAGCAAGGAAGGAAGGGGAAGGAACAAAGGAAAGAAGGGGAAAAGGAAGAGGAAGTAAGGAAGGAACTAAGGAAGGATGGAAGGAAGGGAAAAGGAAGAGAGGGAGGAAGAAAGGATGCAGAAGAGCGAGAGCAAGGAAGGAAGGGGAAGGAATAAAGGAAAGAAGGGGAAAAGGAAGAGGAAGGAAGGAGAAGGAAGAGGAAGAGAGGGAAGAAGGAAGCAGAGAAAGGGAAGGAAGAAAAGAAAGAGAAAGGGAAGGAAGAGGAATGGAAGAGGAAGAAGGGGGAAGGAATCAATCCTCAACGCGAGCACTTTGGAGAATCCTGACTTCTGTTTTGAACATCCCCATTCTAGCATGTTGTGTACCCCTACTTTAGTCTTCCTTCCTTCCTTCCTTCCTTCCTTCCTTCCTTCCTTCCTTCCTTCCTTCCTTCCTTTCTTTCTCTCTCTCTCTCTCTCACACACACACACACACACACACACACACACACAATGCTTGGGCTGAGCTGGACAGAGAGGAAAGCCAACGCGGGCACTTCCTTACTTTTGGTGATGGAATTCCGTAACGAAAGCGTCCGGGGCAAAAACTTATTGCTGTCACTCGCTTCCAGAGACAGCAAGGCCTTTTCGTCCGGTGGGGAAGAGGCAAAGCCTTTGGCCTCCTGAGCTACCAGGCCAGATGAGTGATGGTTCACAACAGCCTCTCTCGGACGGTCCTGCCAGGGAGAAGGGAGAAGGAGGCGAGATCTGACACGGATGCTTTGGCCCAGAGAGAAAGTCACCATTTGGGAGAAACTGCAAAGTTTCTCCCCCAACATCATCATCGTCCCCGGTCCCACCGTGCTTCCCAAAAGGGTGGGGACTACAACTCCCAGAGTTCCCAGCCGGTCTCAAGATTCACGGGGGAACATTCTTCCTGATAGCCTCTTCCAGGGAGGGGTAGTTCTCAACTTATGACCACAGTGTAGCTCAAAACGTTTGTTGTGAAGTGAGAAATTTGTTAAACGACCAAAAAATTCAGGTCCTGTTTGTTTTTGTAAGTTGAGGATTCTCTGTTATCACCATTTTGTGAAAGGAAGAAATTGCCTATCAGGGGAGTAAGCATCTTCAGGCTAGGTTGATTCTCTTGGGACAGGGGGGCCTCTCAGAATGTCCTGCATTCTCATGGGGTCAGACAAGATGGCCTTTGAGGTTCCGTTTCCCCCCCCCCCCCTTGACACCCGATTCTATGAAACACTTACCAGATCTCGATCCGGGAGGGCTTTGGAAGTGGTTGCCAAGATTATATCTGGAGGAGGGTTGGAGGTAAGAGAGAAAGTTTTGGGTGGAATCCTGCAAAGACCAGAAATGTTTGGTTATGAAGGAAAGGAATATGGAGAAGGCATCAACTGGGACAGAATTCACAGGGGAAATCTGTCAATGTTAGGACAGAAACAATGTTAGAACAGAAACTCCCTGCTTTGCATGACTCAAATTTGGCACAAGTGGCAAATTCCAGGCGCCTTTCCTGCTGCAGAGGAAAGGTAAAATAGGAATATTTTAAGGAGACACTCCCCTCCTCTCCCAAAAAACCAGACCAAACATTTGATCCACCCTACTGCATAGTTACATAAAATGGAGGGGGGGGGACCCCAGCTCCACATAAAAAACTAGGCTGAAATTCCCTCCGGTTACATAATGGATTGATTTTATTATTTCACGACTAATCTAGTTCAGTGATTTCCTGAAGAGTTTCCACTCGAATTCGCCTCTTTGCTGGTCTCGAATCCAGGCCCGGCCTGCCGGATGCTAAAAATCCAAGTATTTATTCAGACGATCTATCTAAATAATCCCACTGCCTCCTGTTGCAAAAATCCCATTTTTTTCACCTAACGTCTCTCCGCTCGGCTGGAGAGAGAGAGAGCAATTGTTCGGTTGTGCCCGCGGGAGCCGAGTTCAAATCCTCCCCACCAACCAGCAAATGGGGGAAGGGGGGGGTTAGGTTGGCCACGAGAAACGTGCTTTCGACGCCAGAAATACCACGAGGCCACGGAGCAGAAGAAGGACGGAGGCGGAAGGGCCCAGAGACTCTAGGCTAAGATGGACGATGGAGGGCTGTGCAAGCGAATTGCGACTCGAATTACGGGGTTCCTTACGGCTCGGGAGGGGCTGGGGTTTGGTCACTGTGGCTCTGCAAGAATTCAGTCCTCTCTTCGGCCAAGAGGTGAGGCGCCCCATCCTGCAGGGACAAGGAATGGAGGAGTTGGAAGGTGGCCGGTTTGAAGACCGCTTCGCTGACTGGCCGGCTTAGTTCGGTGTCTCCAACCGGGGGTTCGCTCCTCCGCTTTTCCTGCAGCGATTTCTGGTACAGCTCGGAGAAACTCCTGTCCGAAGAAAGCGGAAAGAATTGAAGGGGCAAGATCACACGCGGGACGGAGGGGGGGATTTAAAAATTTGAAAACATTTTGAGCTTTTCCCCAAAGAGACAGGAGAAGCACTGGATCAGTCCTAAGATCTCCTGCCTTGAGGAAGGGGTTGGACTAGAAGACCTCCGGGGTTCCTTCTACCACGGTGATTCTACCTTCTAGGTTCTAAAAGGGGCACTTTCTTGATGACGTTTCGTGACCCAGGTAGGGAACATCATCAGTGCTGGAATGGAGGAGAGGTTGCCGAAGGGAGG
>JANHFL010084262.1:0-12496 GCA_032468155.1 Oxyrhabdium leporinum
ATTGAACACCGGGTGCTATCTAAAAAAATCAAATTCAAGGTACAGAAAATTAAAGTCTTACACTTAGGCACCCCCCCCCCCAAAAAAAAAGAGTACATGTACAGACTAGGTGAAACCTGGCTTAATACCAGTAACTGTGAGAGGAATCTTGGAGTCCTAGTGGACAATCAATTAAATATGCAGTGTGCAGGCAGCAGCCAAAAAACCCCAATGCAATCCTAAATTGCATTAGCAGAGTGATTGAATCAAGATCACGTGAGGTACTGCTATCACTCTATAAAGCTTTAATAAGGCCACAATTAGAATACTGGATCCAGTATGTGTGTGGTTTTGGTCATCGTGTTTCCTGCTCCATTCTGGATGGACACCGTATTTGGAATTAATTAATGCCTTGTAGACTCTAGAATCTTCTTGCCTCGTGAACTCTCTTGTGTGTAGATTGAAGTTTGTTTGGTGGAGTTATTTGTTTGAGGAACTTTCAATTGCTTTGTGGACCAGCCTCCTTCAGCCTGACCAGCCTCCTTCAGCCATGGCGAGCCATGGGGCAACCACCTCTGCCACTTTGATAGCAACAATAACGGGCCCCATGGCAGTGGCAGCTGCCCCTGCACATGGCACCACAGCCTAGCCTGTATCAGCTATAGGAGTAGAACCAGTGCAATGGAAAGGACACAGGACACCAGCTCTGGTGTAAAGTTCAATAGAGACTTCAAGTCATTGGGGCTCTTCCTGGCACATGTCTGGACCTACATGCAAGAACATGGCCCAGTAATAGCCACCGAAGGGGCCAAGGTGTGATGCGTGACCACGGCATTGGAAGCGACTGCAGCTGAATGGATGGTCACCTTCCACAAGGACAGTGCCCCGGAGCTGAGAAACTTCAACCACTTTATGGACACCCTTCAATCAAAGGTTCAGGGGAGTGGCTGAATACACCCAGGAGTTTCATGACCTGGCCTGCTGACTGACCAACTGGCTAGAAGACATCTTGATTGGATGCTTCCAAGACACATTAAGTGATGAGATCTGCAACACCTATACTTCCAGGGGCACTCCCTGCACCCTCCATGGCTGATATCTCCTAACAGAGGAAGTGGAAATTGACGTGGTTCGATCCAAATACCAGCCAATCCATGGGTGGCGAAGATCCTGCTCTGAAAAGAAAGAGGCTCTGCCATGCGAACAGAGCCCACACCGATGATCTACCAGCTACTTCTGATGCAGGAAGGAGAGTCACCAAGCTGCCGACTGCCAAACCTCATTCCCAACCCAGAAGGCAACTCCAGGTCCTGCCAAAAAATCAGTGAAACCAACACAAAGAACCTGCAAAACAGCCCTGAAAGGAGTAGAGGTTGTAGAGTTCACCTCATCCCCCAAGAATGGCAAGAGAACTCTGACTGACCCAATGTACAGTCCAGCAGAAAACGAATCAGACTACAATGATGATCCCTTGGTAAGTTGCCTGGTCAACCCAGTGACCAACCCCTTAGAAATGGTGGTTTAATCCTGGGGGCATAAAGGGAGTCTAGTAGCCTTCCTGGACTTGGGATGCACCAGATGTCTGCTTAACCCTGCCCTGGTTGACAAACTGGACATAAGACTCGGACAACTTAAGGTGCCCATAGCTTTTTGCCAGCTGGATGGCTCAGTGGCAGGGGGGATCCCAGCAACATTCATCACCAAGCCAATAGAGATGAGGCTGGGTGCACAATACAGAGAGCCTGAACTTTATTGTGGTCCCTGGCATGGAGAGACCCCTTGTGTTAGGGACTATCTTGGCTTCTGAAGTGGAACCCCTATGTGAACTAGAGGAGAGGGTTGCTAAAGATCTGGTGGGCCAATGGCAAAGGAGGATAGGAGAAGAACCATGAAAGCCTACTCCTAAACTGCTGTGGGTGAAGCCAAAAAGGGAGGTGGGAGCAGCTACCAAAGACTGGCCTTAAGGTGATCCTTAGCTTCCTAAAGTGTACTGGGACTTATGGGATGTTTTCAGTGAAAAGGGGTCAGATGCGCTCCCACCCCACCAGCTGACCAAGTGTTCCATAGAAATCCTACTGGGGGCCAAACTACTCAAACCTAAGTTATATTCTATGACCCCTAGAGAATTGGAGGAACTGCAGAATTTATATACAAATACCTGAAGCATGGTTTCATCTAGCCTGCCAGACCAAGGTGGCTGCCCTGGTACTGTTTATGGAAAACAAGGATGGGTCCCTTTATCTATGCATTGACTATCGGGGGTTTAATGCTGTCTGCATGGAAAATGTCTACCCCCCTCCCCTTGATGAAGGCCATGCTAGCCTATTTGGCCAAGGGGAAGGTCTTCACCAAATTGGATTTGCGGGAGGTTAGGATCACAGCATGGGATGAGTTGAAAATGGCTTTCAATTGCCCCTTAGGATGTTTCCAATTCCAAACCCTCCCTTTCAGACTGCAAGAGGCCTCTGCTGTCTTCATGGAACTGATAAACAAAGTGATGCATGAGCACCTATACAAGGGAGTGCTAGTCTACCTGAATGACATTTTAATCTATACTGAGACAATGGCAGAACACATAAAACCAGTCAGAGCTGTGCTCACAAAACTTTGAGCAGCCAAACTATATGCTAAGCTATCCAAATGTGAATTTCACCAGAGTAAAATTGATTATCTGGGCTACCGCATTTCCCATGAGGTGATAGAGATGAACCCCAAAAAGGTGCAGACACTACTAGAGTGGGCTCCTCCCTGCGCCCAGAAGCAATTACAAAACTTCCTGGAACCTACAATCTTTTACCATTAATTCATTCCCTCATTTGTCCAGATAACTATCTGCTAAAGACAAAAGGGGAGGGAAAGCCCAAGCCCAGTCAGCTGCTTAAATGGATCCAGCATCCATGAGCCTATACTTCTAAAAAGCTTAATGAGACAGAGCAGTAATAGGCGGTTTTGGAAAAGGAAGTCTATGTGGTGCACTGGGCACTCCTAATTTAGAGACATTTCCTAGAAGGGGAAAAACCCCATTTGAAGTATGGACTGATCATAAAAAACTGGAGACTCTAAACCCACCAACCCCCGGAAGTATTGCCCAAACAAGTTCGTTGGGCTCAATACTTTAACTGGTTCAACTTCACATTGCAATATCTCCCAGGGGAAAAAGAAACTTCCTAGCAGATGCTTTATCCAGGCTGCTGCAATACAATAGTTCAAAGCCAGAGGTAATCTAGGGAAGCATATAAAAAAGGACAATAAAAAGCACATTAAACCAAAGGATTTTAAAGGAGGAGATAAGGTCTATCTGTCTACCAAATTCTTACAATCAAAACAACTGTCCAAAAACTTGGGGCTGAAATATGTTGGACCTTTCCCCATTTAAAGTATTATTAACCCAGTGACTGTAAAAGTTGAGCTGCCAAAAATGCTCAGACATGTACACCCACTGCATCTTATTGAAACTAGAGATCATGTCTTCCCTACACCCTGAGTCACAACCACCTCGCAATCACATTATGATTGAGGGAGAGCAACACTTTGAAGTAAAAGACATTTTGGACTCCTGTATACATTGAGGGAAAACCCAGTACAGTAGAACCTCTGGTCACAACCATAATTCGTTCCATAACTTTGACAATTTCTTCATCTTCTAATGTTTTGTCTTCAGGAATTTTTGGGTCAGGGGTCATGTTTGATCGCCATCAAGTATGTGTTCATGATCAGATTCAAACATTTTGTGAATATTTGGGTCAGAACATGATTGGTCATGGTCAGAAGCGCTCGTGACCAAAGGTTCTATTGTACTTGGTAGCATGGAAAGATTTCCCTCCCTCAGACTGAATGGGTGGATTCCCAACATATTAAAGCCTCCAGAGTACTTTAAAAAATCCATGAACAGTATCCAGATAAACTTGATTGAGCTATCTGGTAATTAGATAATTTCTCCCTCCCCTCTTTTTTTTCCTTTACAGAATTAGCGTCTCTGTCCGGGGGGCGGGGAGAATGTCAGGACTGCCAGGCTCAGCTTGATGCCTCATAGACATCCTGCCATCAAAGATTAGAAGGGGGGGGGAAGGATGGACAATAAAGCTGTGTGTAGATGTGATGGGAAATAGGGAGGGGGAATGACATGTGATAATGATAAGCTCAGAACCAGTTTGTGCCAGCATCCAAGTCCATGCATCCTGAGAAAGAATGTGAATTAGCCTCAAAACATCTCAGCATTCTCAGAACACTTCAGCGAATTCTGATTGGCTGAACGACAGATCATGGAATAGGACCGCGATGAGGGGAAACCCTTCTGTATGCTTTGAGTGTGGGAAACCCAGAGCTAGTCTGACTTTACTGCGGCCAATATCTTTTTAGTAAACAACCTTTTGCTTCAACCCAATGGAGTCAAGGGTTTTTCTTTCCTAAGGGATCAGATTGGGGCAGGTCTGAGAGGCTTTCTGAAGAATTACAAGTTCCCAAGCAACCCTTTAAAGCCGTAAACAACCTTTCTGAATCCTTAAACAGCATAGGTCAGGACCTTTCTTCTCTCTATTGCCCATTGTAATTAGATGGACCTAGCTAAGAATTTTATTTCAAAACATTTGGAGGGCACCATCTTTTGGAAGGCCCACTTGAGGAAAATCAAATGGTACTGACTGGTTCATATGTGTTCTTTGTTTTGACATCTGTTACCATTACTTGAGCTTACCTTGTCATTCCTGGATTATTCTATATCCCTCCTTTCCTTCACAGAGATAAAAGTAGCTGGGGCTTCCAGAAAGTGTGCAATATAAGATGTGACCTATTTTACTTTAGCTTCTTGTGATTTTAGGATGATATGAAAGAACTAGAAATTTTCTTTTCTGATTTTTTATGATTCACTGTTTCTTCTTGTTATGTATGCTTTATTTGCAATTTTCCTTTAACAACCATACATATTTTATAGACAGTGTATTGACTGGGACAATATATTTTTTACAAATGTTAACATTAATAATACAATTAAATATACATAATCTTTGTCTTCCAACTTCTAACCTTAATATACACATTGTAGTTATAATAGATTCTTGTATATATCAGTGTATATAATACTATTTTTCTAATTTGCACTCATTTTAATTTTTTTTCCATTTGTTGGGGTTCTTCTACATTCACATCTTTGTCTTTAAATAGTACCATTCTCTCTTTATGATTCTTTATCACTGTCTCCATAAATATATTTAAACATCAATAACATTTCTTCATACAATGTGTTTATTGTCTTCTGCTGAATCACCAATATTTTAATATTTCTAAATATTTACTCAATGTTCCACCATAATTCCAATATCTCAATTTTCTAGAAACACCAATAAAACAAATTATTAATAAGGTTTAATCAGTCCCAGGATTATATCTCTAAGTCCCCTTATAGCCCTTGAAAACTATAAGTTTCAATATATTTTTTACACACTGTTAATAATAATAGTATATTTAAATATACCTAATCATAGTCTTCCACCTCCTAACCTTAATACATTTGTGGTTATAATAAATTCTATTATATGTCAATATCTACACTATTATTTTCCCAATTTACACTTTCTAGTTTTTTCTATTAGTTTTTAATACAGTCACCATATTGCAAGATATTTAATCTCTATCCATCGTCTCTTAGTCTTTTTAGAATTTCATCATTTATTGACTTTTTGATAACTCTTTTATGTTTCCTTTTGGAGTCTTATATTTCTTTCTAACTTTTTTGCACAGACTGAATGTTTCCTCTGCCTTACCTTCTGTTGCATCATTTGATTATACATCCATAACCTTTTCCTTATTTGGGGGATATCTTCTTTTTCCCCCCTCTGGTCTATTGTAAACTCTTAAATAATTATCTGTTTGATTCTTAGTATTTATTGTTACTTGTCTCTTGTTGAGTCATTTTGTAATAGTTTAATATAAAAATTGCTCAATATACCACTAAAATTCCAAAGAAGCCAGTTATTAATAAAATTTAGTCAATCCCAGAATTATACCTCCAAGTCCACTAAATTTATAGTCCTAAAAAGTTATAAATTGATAATTTACAAACTGCATAATTTTCCAGTTTACACCTCCCCAATTGTCCAAATTTTAAAGTTTTGTTTATCTTTTCTTCTTTTTTCTTTCTTTTTTCTTCTATCACCTTTCTTCTTTTGCCTCATAGGATGTTCTGTCAAGTATCTTTAGTAATCCAAATCCAAATTGGCCCACCCAGTTTCCTCAAGTGTTTCAAATCCACCTTCCAGTAAATAGTTTCAATAGGGTTTTAGTTATTTGCGATTCAATTTGTCTTAAAAATCTTCCAAAAGCTCACTAGATATTTCCAAACATCCAAATCGCCTACTGAAATAAAATCAAGGTCTAGTGGCCTTCCAGGTGTTGTTTACTTTCTCATTTTCTTTGTGTATATTAAACAATTATCACTTTCACTGAAGTTGCCACCCTGTAGTAATCATCTTTCTCCAGTAGATGGCTCCCTTGCTCCAAATCCAACTTTAAACAGCATACAAAAAACAGCTGATGGTCAACCAATGGGGGTGGGTGGGTTTAGAAATAAAGGTAAAAAAAGGAGTTTCTCCCAAAATCACTTTTCAAGATGTTATTAAATCTTTTTCCAGGCTTTCTATATTTTGAAGCTTCCCTTAGATATTTCTTTCACATCTGAGTCTTTAATTTTTCTCCATGTATCCAATCACCACTTTCTTAACATTTAGAGATTATTTTTTAAAATTCTTTTGCTTGGGTTAGATCTCTAGAATAAAAGTTTGAAGTTGTCTCACCCTGTTTCAATGCTCTGTCCACGAACCACTCCAAGCACAAATCTTATTGTCCCAGTTGTCACAGCTTGTGACTTGCCAGAAATGGCCGTTATCCATGCAGCCATTTGGGAGAGCTTTCTTTGGGCCTAATGAAGAAATTGTGGTTTCCTCGTGATTGATGAAGCACCTTCACTTTTTGACCCCGTAGGGTCTCCCGACATCCAGATACTGGCTGATTTTCATGGAGCTCAGCTATTTTCAGCTGGTCCTGCCAAGACGCCAACTGGTTCTCCTATGATTTACTGTTTTGATTGGGGGGGAGGGTGATTAAGATATATGGAGTGAAGTGTTTTTGTTTTTTGCTTTTTTTTGCTTTTTTTAGGTGAATATGTGGTCATGACAGTACACTTCCATCTCCGAAGGAAAATGGGATATTTTATGATACAGACGTATATTCCGTGTATCATGACTGTGATTCTCTCCCAGGTATCATTTTGGATTAATAAAGAGTCTGTTCCTGCCAGAACTGTTTTTGGTAAGTGCTGCCATTGACTATGTCTGCCTTAACCATGTTGTGTCTTCTCTGTTCAAATCAATATTAGCATAGAAAAAGTATTAAGAAACTTTTAAAACATTACCACAAAAAGAAAAGTCAGAGTAGTAGTGATGATTATACATGTTATACCATGATATACTTCAATATAACTCTTTAGTGGAAGAGTGAAGCTTAGAGAAATAGAATATTAATGTTCTATTTATTATATATTAATATAGAATAGAAAATCAGAAGTTGTGGGTGTTCCATCACTGGAGACTTTTAAAGAAGAGACTGGACAGCCATTTGTCTGAAATGGTATAAGGTTTCCTGCTCGAACAAGGGGTTGGACTAGATGACCTCCAACGTCCCTTCCAACTCTATTTTTCTATGTTCTGATAAATATGTTCTGAAATATTTTCTAACACCTATACTAGGTGATTTATGCGGGAAAGAATTTTAAAATAGAGAAAACTATGGAATATATATTGTGCTCCAGTTAAATAGTATGTTGTGTTCCTATTGTTCTTTACATCAGTAAGAACAAAAGCTATTATTTTGGTCCTTTGACAAAGGACCAGTCTTTATTTACATGAATATATACTTCATAATCTGAACTGAAGCATTGAGGTACAGAATAAATATGACTGCTCCCAGTTTTCCATCTGGAAAACTCAGTTCCTTATCCATAGCATATGACAATGCATTTACGACAACTCACAATAGCCAACTCACAATGGCCACCTTGCCATGGCCAACTCAGCACAGAACAATTTGCCGTGGCAAGGCACCACAGGACAACAGTTACACTAATATCAAAGAAATAATGGAATACAATCATTAAAGAAAGGATGCCAAAGGAGAGACAAAATGAAATGTGAATGATAAAATTTAAATATTTTTAACTATTTTAAATAATTACATTGAATTGTTGAATTGTCCTGCATCGAGTTGTCCTGTGTTGAGTTGTCCATGGAAAGTTGTCCATGGTCCATAGCGAATTGGCCATAGCGAGTTGGCTGTGGCAAGTTGGCTGTGGTGAGTTATCCCATTCCATATAACAATAGGATGTTGCCCCCCAAACCCCAAACCAGTGCTAATTATGAAGTAGACAAAACCTTTCCAATTGAGATGAATCCCAGTCAAACAGGATGAGGTCAACTGTGTGATTCTGCAAGGGGAGAAAGTGGGGAAATCAATGCATAAGCAGCCACTCATCATGGGTAGAATATATATTTTTAATTTATTTGAAACAAAATTAGAATACAAAATACAGAACTCAAAAAAAAAGTATCCAAAAGAAAAAACACACAAAAACACAAAACAATTTTTTAAAAAAATGCATCAACACCCCCACTCACCATCACATATATACATAACATCCCCTCTAGCTGAATACTGATTAATAGATTACTACAACATTAGTACCCTCTCCTTACAAACTGGCTCTCCCAAAAATTTTAATCTACTAAATCTATTTACAAATTGTTGACCTGACATCTATAAGTTATTTTAATGATAAAGTAGCTAACAGAAAGAATAATAACAAAATTAAAGTTTCAAAACTCTCTGTTAACAAACTGTTACTCGTAGAAAATTTACTGTGGCATCTTATCTATCCCAAGTCATCCCAAAAATTATAAATAGTTCATCCTGGAGCAAATATCCATTCTTGTTTAATTAAATATAATAGATTCAGTCTCCAGAATAAGTGTCTTCTGATCAAAATCCAAATAGAATTAGTTACCAGTTAATTATAATAAATTGTAATTGCTTCTAGGTGTTGGCAGATCTGTTGCTTGATTATCTTTTCCAGGATCTTCCTAGGTATGGACGTCAGGCTTATTGATTTGTAGTTTCCTGGGTCCATTTCTCCCCTTTTTTTGAAGATGAGAATCTTCAAAAGATTGAATCTTCAAAAATAATAACTTTTTCCCTTTTGCATGATGGCAGATGCTAAGAAGCAATTAAGCAGGTTCCTTGTCATTGTCCCCCATTAATGTACTGATTGTTTCTTTCACTTTTTTTCTTGTTTTTTAATATGTTGAAACTTTAAAATTATTTTTTACATTTGTTGCAAGTCTTAGTTTATTCTGAGCCTTGACTTCATGTTTGCAGAATTGGGCTATATGCTGGTATTCTGCCTCAGTTATATATCCCTTGTTCCATTTTTGATACTTACCCCTTTTGTCTTTCAGTTTATCAAAGAGTTCTTTGTGCAACCATGCTGGTCTCTTCTTGGATTTCCTATATTTCTGTTATTGTGGTGGACTGGGCTTTTATAATTATATATTTTTATGTTTCCCAAGCTTCTTGGGTTGTTTTCCCATTTAAGATTTTCATCCATGGATTCCTTCCCAAGCTTTCTCTATATTTGTTGAAATCAACTCTTTTTAAGTCTAAGATGCTGGTTATATTATGTTCTATTGTTTTGCTTCCATTATATCGAATTCCAATATGATATGGTCACTCTCCCCCAAGATTCCCCTAACTTCTACCCCTTTTTTTCTTTTCTTCTCTGTTAGTAAGGATTAGGTCCAATATGCCCAATATTGGGTCCCTTTAGTTCCCTCCTCTAACTTTTGGATGATCAAGTTGTCAGCTAGTTTAATCAGGAACCTGTTTGATATTTCACATGATGCAGAATTTGTCTTTCCAGTGACTTGGAAAGGGGTCAAACCGGTAGAGCTATGCACTGCATTATTATACGCAAATTCGGCAAATGGTAACAATTCATCCCAATTTTCCTGTTGATAATTGAGGTAACATCTAAGGTATTTCTCCACCATGGTGTTCCCTTTTTCTGCTGCTCCATTAGTAGCCAGATGGAATCCAGAGCTGAGACCCTGTGAGGACCCTATCATCAATAAAAACTCCCTCCAAAACTTTGCAGTAAATAGCACTCCTCTGTCAGAAATTACTCTCTTAAGAATTCCATGTAAATGATAAATATGTTTCACAAGCATTCGTGCTAACTTCTTAGCTGAAGGTAATTCATTACAAGCAACAAAATGTGCTTGCTTGGAAAATAAATAAATCACAGTCCATATCACAGTATTACCACCACTCTCCAGAAGTTCTACAATAAAATCCATCGCAATCTTTTCCAAGGTTGAGTTGGGTTAGCCACCTGTTGCAATAGTCCTGGAGGCTTTCCTGTCCTGTGCTTCCTAGTTGCACAGGTGGAACAAGTCTTTACATAATCGTCCACATCCAACTTCACCTTTGGCCACCAAAACTGCCTTCTAGCCAAATGAAAAGTTTTCAAAAACCCAAAATGACGCCCCAGACGAGAATCATGACTTCGCTTCAATGTCAGTAATCTCATTGATGCAGGAACATACACTTTCGAACCTTTCCAAGCCAGACCATATCTTAATGTTAAATCTTGTTGGTTCTCCTTGAACCATGGGTCAGCTAGCAAAGCAGCTTTCAATTCCTGTTGCAACTTTTCCTCAGGAGCTTCAATTTTATGTTGCTGAGATCTCGTGGTCACTTGAACTGACAATTCTTTTTCTGAAATCATTGGATGTACAACTTGTTCCCTCTGACTGTCAAACTGCGGCTTACGAGACAAAGCGTCCACCAACAGGTTCTTCCCCCCTGGGATATACTTTAGCTCGAAATTAAATCATTTGAAATATTGCGCCCATCGCACCTGTTTAGGAGATAACTTCCGAGGGACTCTCAAAGCCTCTAGATTTTTATGATCAGTCCAAACTTCAAATGGATGAGTAGCTCCCTCTAAAAATTGGCACCAAGATGACAACGCCCATTGAATTGCAAAAGCCTCTTTCTCCCATACAGCCCAGCGTCTCTCTGTATCTGTCAATTTCTTTGACACATACGCACATGGCAATAACTGATTTTTGTCATTACCTTGCATAAGAACAGCAGCCACTGCCACATCACTAGCATCTGCCTGAACCACAAATGGTTTCTCAGGGTTCGGATGTTGAAGGATAGGTTCCTCTTCAGACAGTCGTTTTAATTTCTCAAATGATTTTTGACAATTCATATCCTAATGTAAGGGCTGTGAAGGTTGTGGCTTTCCTGGAGCTGGACCAGTCTTCAGTAATTCCATTAATGGAAGGGCCACTTCAGCAAACCCTGGGATAAATTGTCAATAAAAGTTCGCAAACGCCAAGAAACTCTGCAATTGCTTCCGGGTCTTTGGAGCTTGCCAATCCAACATAGCTTTCACTTTTCCAGGATCCATTTCAATCCCCTCATTGGTAATTCTGTAGCCCAAATAATCCAGAGCTTCCTTATAGAACTCACATTTAGAGAGTTTAACATACAGTTTAGTGTCCAACAATTTCTTCAGCACCTGTCTCACCAATTTTACATGCTCTTGCATTGTCTCAGAATAGATTAAAATATTATCCACATAAACTAGTACTCCTTTACATAAATATTCACAGAGCACTTCGTTTATTAATTGCATAAACATTGAAGGTGCCTCTTGTGATCCAAACGGCATAACTTTAAACTGGAATTGTCCCAATGGACAGTTGAACACTGTTTTCCACTCTTCTCCTTCTTTGATACTTATTCTGTAATACACTTCTCTCAAATCCAATTTTGTAAACATCCTCCCTTTGCACAAATGGTTCAGCATGTCCTTCATAAGGGGGAGGGGGTAATTATTTTGCACACACACTTCATTCAGACCCCTAAAATCAACACAAAGCCTTATCTCCCGCCCTTTCTTTTCTTTAAGCAACACAGTAGCCACTACTTTCGATTTCGCTGGCTCGATAAATCCACGAGCTAAATTGCTCTCAATGTATTTCCACAATTCTGTCATTTCCGCTGGAGTCATGGAATACTAGCTCTAGTTCTAGTTCTATAGTTCTATAGCACAGTCCGTATCCCTATGGGGTGGAAGGATGTCACATTTCCCTTCGTTAAAAACCTCTATAAGCTCATGATACTCTTTGGGATCCATTGCTCTCCTGGTAACTGATCTCCAGGAACTGACGCTTTAGCTGTAACCATCGGTCTCTTGGGAGGAGGCGCCTTCCTGCTTTCTGGTGGAGGGGGTGGCAAGGGGCCCAATCCTATTATGATTTTCTGGAACCCATCTTCCCATCTGATCGAAGCCGCCCACTTATTCAACCAGGATAATCCCAATATTACTGACTCTGACATCTTCAGAGCCACGATAAACCTGATAAGCTCCCGATATTCTCCAATTTCCATATCAATTAAT